>JAKOGI010002823.1:10000-83250 GCA_029747015.1 Carnegiea gigantea
AGCTAGAACAATATTACCATCACAATAAAGAACAGAATTTAATATGTTTAAAAGGTTTATTTTATAACAAAAAGTACAATTAAGGTAATTAATGAGGTAAATTTCTTAATATAATGAAATTGAATGAATTATGAATGTTACTGTTTATTTAGATTAACTAGTATACCTATACTCATGCGGATGCATGGAAAAACCCATAAATTTTTAATTGTATTAGTTATCATGAGTGTTTTAATTTCATGGAAAAAGTTTTTAGTCTTTACTATTTTAAAAACTATATATACAAATTACAATCAATAATTTAGCAACCTTAAATAAAATTATGGAGGTTTTTTGAATTAAAAATTTGAGGATTTCTTACCTATCAATGCCTCTTTAAGTTAACCAAAACATACAAAATATTATGGATTTACTTTTTATATTCCTAAATGGAATTAAAAAACACAAATTTAAAATAATTATATGTTGACCAATAAATAATTACTGCCGTATAAAATAATCAGTATTTTGGAAGATATTTTTGGGACCAAAAAAGTTTTGGTCACAAAGAAAAAAAGGGGAGGAAGTGAATACGTGTTTTGTCATTTTAGATACAGTAATAAAATACACAGGACGAGAAGCTAGGAAAATGAGGTTGGGTAAGCGCATATTGAAAGAAGGATTGGCAGGGTCAAAAAAACTAATTTTTGAGGTATCTCAAAAAAATGGAGAAAGGGAGAGAGTAGTAGAGATGAGAAAAGATTACTTTTTGGTCATAAAGGATGAATTTCTGCTATATATAGTCTTGATATTTATAATTATATATATTCTTATAATTATTATAAACTATTAAAAACATAACATTCTGAAGTATGCCTAGTCAACATTTAAATGGATTAATTATGATACACGTATCAACAAAGTACAGCCCACAAGATTGGTGATCAATTCCTAAAAACTTAGCATTTGAGCGTCCTAAGTTTAGGGAAGTCGCGGACTGGATGACCTCCTAAAAAGTTAAGCATTAAGTATACTACAAAGACTTGAAATAATATATATTTAAGCCTCACTGGGAATTTGTAGAGGAGCTTTGTTCGAAATTATAATTCTTTTTGTAAACTTTTCATTTACCTAGGTGTGGAATGAGGGAAAAAAAAGTGTTGCATTTATGTGGTAAAAATGTTGCAATTTGATTAATAACGCTTTGCACTTGGGCAACAGTGTTGCATCTGCCTTTGCAAAAAAATGTTGCATTTGTTAGACCAATAAACCCTAACCCCTACAACCCTAAACTATAAACCCTAAGCCCTAAACACTGAGCCATGAACTGTTAACCCTAAACCTCATAAGTCGTAAGCAATAAACCCTAAACCATAAACAACCAAGCTTTTTACAAAGATGAAATAAAATTTCTTTTTTAAAAAATTCCCAATATTTATTAGGCATCGAAGGATAGCAACTCATTTCGTATGATTCTCTTTGCTGGAGGTGGAGTTGTGTTCCATTACCACATTTACGAAGGTAAAGTGTGTTTAGTTACAGGCTTATTTAATCTCTAAAAATTTTGTTATTGGTTGGTTGAATTTTTTTTTTAATTCTTACGATAGAAATTAAACCTGGATACATGCAAAATATGTGAACGATGGTTTGATTGGGTCATTTCTGGCCTATCTCAAGTGTTGCATAGAGTAGGAAACGTGTTCAGTGAGTTAACCCAAAGTAGTTTGTCGGATTTATTTTAAATCTTGGTTCTTAGCATGATATCATCTCATTTGGGGTCTATAACACACAAAACTTTAAGAGATGCTAACTCCATTCTACATCAATTTTTGCTGGATAATTGGAGGGGGGGGGGTGTAAAAAAAGGCCAGGATATGCTATAGCTTTTTCTCATTCACTTGAATCAGTCCAACCAAATCGATCCAAATTTCAAGTCATTTAGTTAAATGATATCTACCAACATAGTCCCTTTAAATAAGATCTAAGTTTCAAAATTGCGAATGGAAAAAAAAAATCTATAATGGAGAAATTATTTCTCTTATTGATCCACCAGTAACTCAATTTTAGTAAAATAAAAAATCCAAGGGGCAAAATAACACCAAGAGAAGTTACATGAGATGCCAGTCAATATCACAAATCTATCCCACTAATTTAAAATTCTCATTCTAGATTTCTCCTGCCACATCACAAGCTAGATCGGAAAAGATTTCAAGTCACTTTTCCTGCAGTAAATAAAAAGCAGGAAAAAATAAAAATTAAAGGGAAAATAAAGAAAAACTCTCATCTAGACATACAATTTCAGAATTTCTTGATACCAACATAAGATGATTTAAGTGATTTAGCACTTACTTTCCTTAAAGAAAGTACGAATACGAATCTTGTAAATAGAGAAAACAAATACATAATGAGAGATTTACCCCTCACAACAGCCAACAATAACTCTATCCTGGTAAAATGGAGGATCAGAAAGACCCAAAAAATATTACGCAATTTCTCATCCGACCAAGTAACCTCAACAAACACGTTGACACCCCCGAGCTTGCAGGACATGCTGTAGCAAGTCAGCCATGCGTACAAGGCAAAGGTTCCTTGGATCGGATGATCATCCTCCAATTCTACAGCACAATGGAGAGGCCACCCATGAATTGCCATAGGGCATTCTATATTCGTATAGTCCCAAGAAGCCATTTTCTAGGTTTCAAAAATGTTGGATACCTATTCTTTCACAATCCACCTCCCACCACGGATCATGTACCCACCATAGCTCTGATCACTGCTGTTCTCACCCCCACTTTCACTCGCATATCCTGATTTTCTACGGTGGTGCTTCCTTACCCTCCCCCTCGAAGCTCCACCATCACTCATGCTTCCAGTTAGCAGAGGATCATCAATCCCACGGATCACTCTCTGTGCAGGTGAAGAGGTTGAAACATCGCTGTCATCTTTGGTTCTCTGATCTTTGTCACGCTTCTTGATGTTCTGTGATATCTCATGTATCTTCTCATTGAATTTTGTGATTCCCTTCTCCACTGGCTCCACTGCTGTCTGATTCACTGTGAATTTCACATCTCGGACAATCTGAATCATGCAAACCAGTGCAAGTAGAAGATGAGTTTGTTCCGTTGATCTGAGAAATTGCACTGATAGTTTGTCTACCAAGCTAAGAGATAAACTTCCAGCAAAGTTAAGTCCCCACAAGATTATGCTTCTTGAAAATGCATGTAGATATATCAGGAACAGCATCAAGACAAAACGACAAAGACGTTTACTTGGCACACAACTACCATGCACAACCACATTTTTCATCTAATGTCTGTGTACTCTTCAACAATGATCAAATATTCATTCAGTAAATCAGATTAGACCAGCAAATTAGGCATTTGGGGGCCTTCATCTCAGGGGAGGTGCATGGAATATTCCAGCTGAAACACATTCTAGTTGGGCTATTTCCTGTCAGGTCATCTTCAGGTCAAATGCCACTTTGTCCGGTTGGGTTCTTGTCAAATTGTTCCCATATTTTGAATCTCATCTGATGCTTCTTTTGGTCATCCAATTGGCGAAGAACAAGTTTGCTAGTCCAGTTGGGATTCATTCAGAATAAACATTTTGTCAGACAATCAAGTCTGATTACTTTCTTGAAGAAATCACACGAGGATTATACCAAGTTATTTAGCAACGGCTATATCAGCCTAAAATGAGTAACAGAGCACAGCCCCCCCCCCCCCCAAAAAAATAAATAGTCGGCTAAGTCACGGTGGCAGCTTAACCAATGAGATGCTGAAAGCTTACATATTCTCCTCCTCCAAGAAATACATCCTTCACACTTTGACCAAGGGTCATGCTACTCTTAGCAGGGGCATCAGGCTGAGGAAGACGCAGCTTTGCAGGGCGTTCACTATCCCGAACCTCAGCAGGATCAAGAGGGTCAACTGAAGCATAGTCTCCAAGAACAGCGACAGTTCCCGGATAAGGGCTTTCCATTAGCTCATATGGCTTGGCCGGAAATACATAAAGGTGAACAACTGAGGCAATGCCCATCTGCACTGGTTAAACACAAATTACTAGTAAGATTTTATCTGATGTACAAGGATTGCTGTTTACACTTAAAAAGCAAAGACATTGAAAATATAAGCACCTCTATGCATATTATGAAGTCTTGCACGCTTGATTTAAACTGCAGTGCCTGAGCTATTGGACTTTTAAACAAGCCGAGATCATTAAGGACAGCAATTGCTACCCCTTGCCACCATGTCAAAAACACAATGGACTTAAATGTCAGAAATTTGGCCAGTGGATGTATATGTGCCAATTCGTCCTTGGTAACCGCATAAAATTGGACCAAGCAATACAATGCCCATGACTGACTGAAGTTCAGAATTACTGCCATGTAAGGGTACCTACAAAACAAGAAATTACATGAACTGTAACATAGGACAAATGATTTGGGATTCAGCTATATATTTCATTCACCAATGCTCATGCCATGTCCAAAAAAATATTAAAATAAAGAAAATAAATATACCTAGAGCAAAAGGAATACAATACCCCCAAAAAAAAAGGAAAAATAGAAAGAGAAAAAGAAAAAGAAAAAGAAAAACAAACAGGAGGAAAATACTAAAGGAAATAATTTCTAAAAAGAATTATATAAAGAAAGCAACAAATATCCAAACTAATACGAAATAGACTAGTAGACCTCATTTTGTCACCTATCAATAACAGGCAGAATCAGATATCAGCAGTCTCAGCCTCCAAATCCATTGAGGAAAAAGCCACCCTTATTTCTTTGCTCCGTTGTTTTTTCACCTCTCCAGAGTACAAATACAACAACTTCCACTAAAGTGCATATTTGGGGACTAGATTTTTTTTTTGGGGGGGGGGTGATTACTTCAAAAAAGTTAAACAAAAATTGTTTCCCTAGAATGTATTGTAGATGACTTAAAATATCAGATGCTATAACAACTATTTGGTCGTGTAAGAACATGTGAGCTCCCATCAATTTTATGAGGAAATTCCCAAACTAGCAGCTCCAAAATACATTTGTGAGATGTCTCTACAGCTTCATTGAACCTAGCTCAGCAACCCTCATCTCAAGCTACAAAGAGATTAGTACATCAGCATGTACCCACTTGCTGCCAGCTAAATAGTGATACACCATAGCCAAGAAAGCGGAGCAGGTTATTAGGGACTGAGACGCGAGCTTACAACAGAATAGCCTGCTAAATAGAGCCCATAGGCTTTTACAGCAAAGAAATAACCAATAATATGCAGTGGAAGCAGCAGGAGCTTAGAAGAGGAACAAAGATGGCAATGACAACAAAAGATGGGTTCACAAGGCACCTTGACCAGGTTTGGCAGAGACACGTAGGGAGTACTTCACAAACTACAAAGGTCATTTCCAAATTGCCAGTAAATTTCAGCAGCAACAAACTGAGAGGGAATATTTATCACAAAATTTTGAAAATGATACTGACTTCAGCTAAAGAAAGGTCCACACATCAAATTGCGTAGGATCAGCAGTGATAATAGATGGGTTGCAAATAGCAATTAACAGTTATGACAATCTGAGCGACTGTCCACACATTGAGAAGCGGACAGTAAAACTGTAAAAGGCAGTAGGCAAACAAGCACAGCATTGTGACTCGTGACTTAAGCACAGCTAAACAGGTGACATAGAGGTCCAGCAACTCATAGCTACAGGAAACAAGTGTAAAGTGTTTACTCCCTTCATCCAAAAACAGTACCCCACTTGGCAATAACATGAAATAAAAGGCCATGAGAACATTAATAAGAAAATTTATAGTAAAATGGTACAGTTGCAAGGAAAGTATGCACTATTTACAGCCCTTCCAAATCTAAACTCAGACAAGTATGAAAACATCTCCAGTCTCACTGAGTAAGTGCATCAATGCCCTATTATGGCCTTTCATTGAATCGCATAAAGAAAATGGCCAGCGGAAAAGATAAAAGCCATGTCTCACAGCATATTGCTTTAACTAAATACATATGAAGTAGTTTCCTTACCCGCAATTCAACTTGAAATCCCCATCACAATATACATCAAAAGCTTCAAGAATGACAGCTAATATTGCAGTGAATGCTTTAATAATCATCTGTAACAGATCAATTATTAGCCTCTCCCTCATAATAAGGAACTAACTGATAGTGGCCGGAATGAAAGAGGTTTTTGGACATACATACTGAACAATCCCTATCTTAATGACTTGGTATAACCGCTGGCCAAGTCTCCAAGGTTTAAGGAAAAGATTCATAGGAAAGTGATGCTTAACAACTCCTTTTTCGGAACCATGCTCCAACAATGGCATCTTTGAAGCTGCACGTCCTTCCCTTACCATGAATTCAATTGCCCTCTCTTCACCACCTTCAAGAAGTAACAAAGTGCTTTCAGAAAGACAACTAAAGTAGAAACTACAAACAAGTTTACAAGTACCTCTTCTTAGATAATAAAAACTAAGCATATAAAATTGAAACAAACAATTATGTTGATGAGGTATCCAAGTAAAGGGTGTGTTCAATTGCCTCATCTTCTACAGCTTCTTGATTTTTCACAAATTTTTTTCCCCTAAAATTTCTACAGATTCTTACAGATTTGTACATATTCCTATCGGTTCTTACAGATTTCTTATCTTATTTTCCACACATTTCAAATGATTATCATAGCGTTAAAAATTCTATATATCCTTACAAATTTTTACATATTTCTACAGATTTTTATTCTCTTCTAACGAGATGGAACAAAACACAGATTCAGAAAAGAACACGCCAAAGCGTCAGCGTAAGGATACATTTAAATTAAAATGTCCTCTTTGGCGAACCACTTCATACGTTAATCAACATTAACCGCAAAGAAATTCAAAACTGAACAAGTACATTAGCACACAGCATGCAGCAATAAATCAGATGTCAGCACTAACCATTCATTAGAGATGTTACATTGGCATGGATGACTTATTTGCTAATGTAGAATCAAGACAACAAAAATATTTGATGAAGGGCAAATGCAGCCCACAACATGGCTCACCTAACATTTGGAAGGCCAAGAAAAAATAGCTCACCCAAGCTCAAATCTAAGTGTTTTCAGAGTCTTCGTTAGCGTTCAATCACATGTCAAAAGCCACTAATGTCTCACTCTCTAACATGGAATGATCAAATATGATTGATGCAAAATGAGAAAGACTAATCAAATTGGTTTAAGGAGTCATTTTATGTTATTTAATTTTTACTTAGATGATGACTCTAGAAGTTGCAAGATATTTTAAATTATTAGAATTAAGAGTCTTTATTCATAATATAAAGCATTAAGGAAAGCAGTTTTTGTTTCTTATGATGACATATTACGGCATGGATCTTGTCTTTGATGCTTTCTTATTTTGGAAAGTTTTACAGTTGGACTTGTCCATAAATAGGCCATCGTGAGTCATAACTTCCAGATCGAATGAGTGAATTGAAATTTCTTTTGAAGTGTTTGTTCAACATCACTTATTTAACTTCTTGTTAAGACACAGAGGGGTGATCTATCAACCACTGCTCTTCCTCTTCAGCCTCAGAAAAAGATGCTCAGCTGAAAAGGCTCAAATGGCATAGGATGGCAACGCCTACCATTGATGGGAAAGCCATCACCCACCAGAAAAATGCATAACTCAGCATTACACAAACCAAAGTTCTACGTTGTTCCAGATGACCAACGAAAGAGTGCTGCAAGAGACTTATGTCCCAAATAGAAAGATCAAATCTGATTCACCTCTTTTAGAGTGCTAGAAGAAGATTACATCCTCGCAAGACTCTTCTTCTATAATTTGAGTGACACATGGCTCAAAAACCATTTGGCATAGAGTAATCACTCGTGAGCTTTATCCTCATAACTTGCAATGAGTACAAAATAGGGAATATTCCTGTCGCCCTAAATAAAAATATATTGCTTATCAGAAAGGATGCATCCTATGAGAGAAACTGACAGAGAACCAGATGTCGCAAGTCAATACAGAACAGGAAGAGGGAAGTTAAAAGAAGGGAGAAAGAGTAAAGATTGAACCAAAGGATAGAAGATTCTTAGGGAGAGGAAATAATAAGAGGATAGAAAAACAGATCAGCAGAGAAAGGCAACGTGCAATAATTTTATCGATTATTAAAATATAGCATAACAATAGCACATATCTTCTAGTGTAAAATTCCAGAAAGACTTGGAAAACAACTAAAACACCACCTAAATAGATCCTTACTAGAACAAGAATCAAATCTTATTATGATTAGCATAAATATCTGGGCCAATATATGACCTAAAAGTACGAACTTCTATACATTAAAATGTTTCGCCAGAGCCATCTGGTTCAAAAGGTTGGAATGAAATGGAATCAGTAATAAACCAACAAGTATGCAGATGGTTTTGATTCCTAATATCACTTGTTTGGCCCAACTCATGAATGAATAAATTCATATCCAACAATATGGGTTAATGTAAACCGATGGAAAGGAAGAGGTTTACTCAACGAATACCTAAAGATTTTAGTGATACTTTAAGCATAAGATTCCAAATAAATAAGTAAAAAGCATATGTTGAACTAAACATTAAGGCCCTATTCAGGTGTGGGATGGGTGAGAGTGAGAAGGGGAGGGAAGGAGTGGGTGGGACTGGATAGGAGTGGTATTTTTTTTTTTAAGTGTGGAAAAGGAGGGGAAAGAGTGGGAAGGAGTGAGAAGGAATTGAATGAAGTAAGAGAGTTGATGTAAGTTACGTATTTTGTTTTTTTAATGTAATCTTGTATTTGTGATAGTCATTACCGATGATAAAAAAATTTTTAGACTGAAAAAAAATATTTTTCTGTGTTGACTCAGGTACGAAATATTGTTCCGTGGCCATTATTACCCCAAAAAAATTATAATTTTCGTTATTCGTAAACAAATTACGGATATATTTTTTTTCATATATTAACGAAATACGAACAACGAAAACATACACATATGTTTATGCCATGTTTTTTTCGTTGATAAATCCATATTTACTAACCTCAACCCACTTCAACTCATATCAACCCACTTCACGAACTTCAATAAAAAAAATACCAACTTCAATACATTTCAACCCACTTCAGCCTACTTTAACCAACTTCAACCCATTTTCCACTATTTTAACCAACTTCTACCCATCATACAAAAAAAATTCAACCGACTTCAATCCACTTCAACCAACTTCAACTCACTTTAACAAAAAATATCCACTTCACCCTACTTCAACCAACTTCAACAAAAATATACCCACTTCAAACTACTTTAACTCACTTCTACTAATTTCAACCAACTTCACTCATTTACCAACGCATATTTCCCAATGAAAAGAACAGGCCCTCAATACACCGAAAAAAATCATCTGCAACTTGTGTGAAGAATTTCCAATATTTTATTACTAATGCACACGGGAAAAAATATCCGCTCAAAATATACGTACAATACATCTGCACTTCCTGTCACGAATTACAAATACCAAAAAAATTTATACATTCCTTCATTATGCCGGAAAAAATATCTGCAAATTTGGCCTCAAATTACGATGAACGAAAAATAAATCTGTTACACATATAGCAATAATCATCCACGCTTTGATGACCTATAACAAATATTTCGCAACCAACGCAAATAAATAAATAAATAAAATAAGCATCTCTTCCATATACAGAATCAAACCCAAAATATCTACCAGTCACAAAAAACTAACAATTGCTTAACAAAGTAGAAAAAATTATTTGTTCAATATATATAACAAAAATTATGTCATCTACAATTTTCGGCACGACTAACAAATATTTCCATAACATCCGAAAAATAAATAAAATTTTTCATAATTATTATCAGACTATTCATACACACAATTACATAAATTATAAAAGTTTTTAAAATATGAAAAATAATAGTTATAGGTAGAAGTGGGAAGAAGTGGGTGAAAGTGAGTGAAAGTGGGAATGAGTGGAATTTTTTTTTTTAGTGTGAAAAGATGTGGGAAAGGGGGGAGGAGTGGGTGGGAGTGGGTGGGACTGGGTTGGGTCCATTAGACAACGAAAAGAACAGGGCCTAAGTATGGGAACTAATGATTTCATTCTCATGTCTATGGTAAAAAAACCCGCGAACCAAATGACCTATTAGATCACCATTTTTGGGCTGAAGGTTTTATTGTTTATCACTATTAGATTGTCTTGACTTGCGTTAAATTTATGCGCAGCTCTATAGTTTCTGATTTGCAATTGTATATGAATGCTATGGTAAAGCAACCTGTCCAGGAAAAAAGCATATATACAATAGCACATAGTGTACCTGTTAATATCTGAACCAGGTGAAACATAAAACATCAATGACAACAGAGCTACAGAAACTATGATTATGTATAACAAAGAGAAGATTAAAAATGGAAATATACTCGAGCCATGCTGATTCAATCAACTAAAAGTCAGATCAAGAACTGCATGCTACAAATAAAACAAGAGCTGAACACTAAGACAAAGTAACCAGAAGCAACAAAATGCGGTAACTAAAAGAAAGGAGCATCAACTAGATTACCAGTAAATTCCACTTCATAACATGAAGCACACCGAAGACAAGTTTGACCGTATGATGACTAGAAGGAGAAGAAACTGTTTTAAGTTTTGAGCTAAACATTGATCTTGTCTTATTTCAAGAAACTTACCCAAGCATGCCACAAGATATCTGCCAAAACAATACATGGCAAAAGATTCATAGCAATCACGTAGAATCTCAATGTCAACACTTATCGATGGCTGCATCAACGAAACAAACTACAGAGACAGAGAGAGATTATCAAGACCAAAATACAGATGGTACAAAGGTCAAAAATTAATAAAGAAGCAAAAGAAATATATAGATGATGTCAAGTTAATATCACGAAAGCCTATTCATACAACTTTTGAACAGAAAGACATATACGACTCAGGCATATTAATGGCATTCCTCTTCATTGTCCTTTTTTTGCAGATGAAAACGCTTTTTTTTTCACTTGACATTGAACAAAACTTAAAGAGCAAAAAAGCCACGTAAATGTCAAACATAAACATCTGTCACAAAAGAATGTGAAAACTTTTGAAGCAGGAAATGCTCCCTTAAAAGGCATTCATGAAGAAAGCAACATATTAAAAGATAAAATATGTGGACTAGAGATGCTCCGAAATTTGAATTCTAAACAAACACCCAACTGAACAGTCAGAGAAATTGCCTAACAAATATAGGCTCACAAAACACTGGTAGATCTCAAGAGACATCTCCATAGTTGAAAATAGACCCTCAGCAAAGAATAACTTTTAAATCACTGATGCACTTGTTCCCCTTTCTCCAAATTGTCCGACCAAATTGCAGTGTGAACTTCCTCAAATAAATGAAAATGCAAAAGGTCTTCTCACACATTACTTTGTGAAAAATATAAATTCCTAATGAACAGGTCAACAATGGCATTACTATAAAATCATCTGTAACTATTGCTTACCGATTCAATAGAATAGCAAGGAACCATTAAGATGACTCCAATCAGAAACTTTTGCTCCTGAATATGACACCAAAAGCATCCATAATGTAATTTTTTCTTCTTTCGTCTAAAGAAAATAAATTTTAAAATAATTGCAAAATGCTTCATCATAAGGGCAAAACAAAGGACAAGATGGCACAGATAGTGACCTCGGGAATCTTGTAAGCAGAAAGGTGCTCAAAGAGGAGGTATAACGAAAGACAGAGAGTCAAGATTACAAAGGTGCCTGCAATGATAACTGCCCATGTAGGCGCAGTATATTCTGAACTGAGTAGACTCAAATGACTGATCATCCTCTTTAGTAAGATTAACTTGAAGCTTATCAACAATATGGGTAGACAAAACCAGCATAATGACCAGCACTGAAACCAGTTTTAGATTCAACACAATCCCATGTGGACCTGCAGATGATTCTGCCCAAACACATATAATCAGGTTAAAGTAATACCATATGGGCTGCAAATGATTCTGCCCAAAAAAAATACACAATTACGCTGAAGTAATCCCATCAGGAGATAATGGAACAGCCACCATGAAAGCACTCCACATTTATTCAAATTGACACTTACCTTAGCTATATATTTCTATTTTGAGCAAAACCTCTCATGGCATTAAACTGCCCTGAATTTAGCCTGAATTTTGGTAACCCTAGTCTTTCAAAACCCTAATTTTCCTTTGATTGGAGGCTTGTGCCGCGACCCAAAGAACACAGAATTGATCGGCTGGCCTTCTCTTGCTTTTTCCGCGGCCGATTCTCGGCGGTCGCTGCTGACTTGCTCCGGTAACTGCGACCGATCATCTCTTCCAGTACTCTCTCGCTCGTTCTAATATTCTATATCATAAATATCCACTCCTTGTTTTTCATTTTTTGGTGCTCCTTTGTAGTACTATAATGCTACTACATGTCTACCGGCGTCAGCTCCTTAGGATGATAATGGAGCGGATTTGAATTGAGTTCATCTGAATTCAGACCTATTTATTTTTCTCGATCTAAAATCAAATTTAGTTCAGATTCAAATGGTTTGAAAAAAATGAGATTCGGACCCAGATTTTTGTGGGTTTAATAGGTCTATGAATCCTTAACAAATCCGAATACTTTTCAAATTAAAGAATTTTACAACAGATTTTTTATTCTTTTTTTCCACATCACAACTTAAATTCCCACATTCTAATGGTAGAAGAATTGAATTTTAAAGATATTACATTTGATATAGAAATAATACTCCTTTAAAGTGAGAGATTTGGATCGAGTGGGTTCGAAAGAGTGAGAGATGTGACTAAGCGAGTGAGGAAAGTACAGAGAGATCGATGACGAGGAGCAGTGAGGTGAGTGTGGCGAAGTAGCGCAATGCAAGGCAATTAAACTCAAAAGATTTTAGCTATTTTAATTTACAGTTTAGTTAATTTTCACATTTTAAAGAAAAATATTTATGAGACTTAAGCGGATCTCGGGTTGGATTTGGATTTCAATTTTGCAGAGCCGACCCAGAGTTCCTCGAAATCAAATCCACTTAAGACCTATCAGGTCCCATTTGATTGGACTCATACAATTTAACTTGGATCAATATCCACTGCCATCTCCACCCCAACCCCTTCTTCAAAGAAAAATTGTAAATGTTAATTAGCATGATTAATATTTATTTTTAAAAATAGAGACTTGGTCCATTGCAACACTCTACAAATACATATAGAGTACATAACATCAATAAGTTTTTAATTTAATGGTTGAAACCATCAATTCCTCAACTAAAGTTAATGAAGAGAGCTTGCACAAATAAAATGTCAAATGGTTTGAATTCTCGAGAACAGGCATAGGAACGCAAAAGGTGGAAAGAACGAATGAACTGAAGCAAAATTTGCAATGGAGAAGCTACCAGATGATTTTCCGAATTTACAAAAATGACCCCTAAATTCCAATCTACACTATCTAGACATTTTTGGTCTTTATTCTCAAAAAATTTACCATGACTTTAAATATGTGTTACTTAAAAAAAAAAAAATCAGAGTATTTATTTTGCATTATATTATGCACACAACAACACCACCACATAATTTTAATCAAAATGGTGACAAATCAAGATCGAGTGACTCGCTCTGATTCCATGTTAAACGTTTGCATTAATTGGGTCATAAATAAAGAGTCATATATATATGTTTAAATGAGATTTCAACCCAAAATCAATTAGCAATAGGTGAATTAACTCACAAACTTATACACATGCTCAACCCCTTAAATTTTATCAATATTTAACCTATTTGGTATAATACATTTCTTGGATGTTTAACATGTCTTTATACCTTAAAATTTAATAGGTGGAGTTACTACTCTTGTAAATAATGAGGCTGACCCAAGATTCAAAGCAAGGGGGTGTCGAGATTAATAATACAAAGAATATAAACTTTAATAGTTTTGAAAATAAAGTAAACATAATTATTTACAAACACAAATTATCATAAACAAATTGAAAAATTCTCCATTTCAAACTGAAAAACACAATCAAACTCTTGATTAGGTTCATGGCTTTTAGTAAATTATTAAATCCATCAATATCATAAACAAACACAAATTTGACTAAATTCAATAAATTAAACACAAATAAACAAGCACTAACCAATAAATTACCCAAATTCTAATTACTAAATTCTCAATCAAGAAGGACAACACCCTAATTTCTTAATTGATGAGTAAATCTCTAAATTAACCACTTATTTAACATAAATTCAATAAAAATTAGTAAATTAAACATAAACAAGCAAGCAATAACAAACTAAATTAGCCCAACTTTAAATCTTCAATGAAGACGACAATAAGATAAAAATCTTCATTTTGCAATTCATGAATTATGAGTAAATCACTAAGTTAATCAATTACTTAACATGAATCTAACTAAAATCAGTAAAGCAAACATAATTATTTACAAAATAGCAAAATTAAAAACAAAAATTGAGGATTTTGGTCTTTACCTTAAATTTGGAATTAGACCAGAGGAGGAGGAGGTTGGACGCGTCCGGCGTGGCTTGGTGGCTGGCGACTACACACGCGGTGGCGGGCTCAGTTGCGGCGGCCGTCCGGTGGCGGCGGGCCACTACTGGCGGCGGAAGGCGGCGAGGCAACTGGGCAGAGAGAGAGGGAGAGTTCCGAGGTGGGGCGTGGTCGCGTGGGGCTCTGCTGTGTGAGAGAGAAATAGGGGTAGTGAGAGAATTAAAAGAGCTTAAATTGACGTGGCAAAAATTCAAAAAAAAAAAAACACCACAGGTGGCATGAGAATAGAATGCGCGACCTCCTACACGGAGCATACCGATCAACCAGTCCATTTACCCTGTCTTTGTGAATTTCATCTGAAATATTAGTATATGTACACGTTTGTTTTTTTTTTTTTTTCCAGAATTTCCCCCCCCCCAAAAGTTGGGGTGTCAATTGACGTCCCTTGTATCTTAATAGCTCCTCCTAATAAAGATATTTTTATACAATTTTTAACTTTAGAATGTTACTTTGTCATATTGATGCTACTATCTAACTTTTTCTTACCTTTTTTCTAATCTCCTCTGTCTCATCCACGTCCTTGATTTACAATATTTTTTTTTAGTTAAATTATGTGGACAAATAATAGTAGTATAAAATATTACAATTATCGACTTTTTGTACGTTAGAAACTCCCCCATTTTTATAAAGTTATAAAATCAATGGAAAAGTATGATTTTCAACATTTCACCTCTGTTTGTTACTCAAAGTAATTTTATTATTTTGCTAAGATGTAAAATATATCAAAAATTTTTAAGTTTCTTTAGATCGCAAGTTAATAAATTTGTTTCAAGTTTAAAATCATTTATCCAAAAACAACATTACTATCATTATCATCACAACAATATAAGCTTTGCTATACTTGTATTTGACACTTTTTTTTTTTGGGGGGGCTCTTCGATCTACTTTGTTGAAAGGACTATTCAATAGTTCTGTTATATAGAATACTTCATCCAATAGAAATTATACTTTCATTATTTTTTGTTTTTATCTATTTCGTATCATTTGTTATACATATCTCTTCAAGATCACATGTTTCTATTTCCCTAAATGCAAACAATACAAAGTGATAGGGCAAGGTGTTGCGAACCATCTGTCAACAATTTCTATAATGAAACTTCCTAAAATACGTTTGGCACACTAAGAATGTGGATGCATATATCATATATCATTCATAGAATTTTAATTAGTTGTTCACCCATGTCCATTATTAATACTACTATTCGCTTGTGAGTCCTAACTTGACCGCGCCAACGTGTATGATTTCTACACCTATTGTGTAAAGATGCACCTCAAATCTATGATATGTATGCCTTAAGTCTTGAGCTTTGCACTTTAGTGTGGCTCGTGGTTTTTAAAACTAAGAGGTGCCAAGAGAGGGAATGAGAAGTGATAATGATGAGGGAGCATTCGGGCCCATGCAGGGGTGACATTGACGTTGTCAACCCCGATTTGCCTACGATGAGGTGCTTGGGAACGGAGAGGCACAATAGTGGATGGGGAAAAGTATTGAAGAGAGTGATGGAGAGGCTAGGGGAGGTTATTGGGCTACCACTATGCTTGTCGATCTTGATGAACTTTAGTGAAGGTCTTTATATGGTAGAGATCACTAATGGCTTAGAGTCTATTCTTTTCGACTGATCATAAGTACTTGTTATCAGCATTCAACATTAATTAGTACTCATGATCACTCATCAGCACCCATTAGGACATAACTATATTTCTTACTCACAATTTTAGTCATGATCGGCACTGATCAACACTCATTAGCACTAATCAGCTCACATCAACAATGATCAATATTGAACAGTATGCATGAACATGATTAGCAATAAGTTATGATAAGTTGAAAAGAATAGGCCGTTAAGCTCACATTTCGGCACTGATGCGTGGTCGAGTCAGGAGGGATTGAGGCATTGGGTTCTTTTTCAATTTGTTTGAATTTCTTAGAAATCAATTAAAATTATTATTTTAAAGGTGAAAATTGCTTTTACGTTATTTAATTAAATTATTCTTTCTCATGTCTCATGTAAAAGGATCTATTTTTGTGACTTTTTACGCTTTTTTAAACTTTGCAATATGTCATATTAATGTTTTTGTAAGATCCATAATTCTTTGCAAGCTTGCTTTTTCATATTTTATCCTATTTGAATAAAATCATTTTACCTAAATCTTTTCACTATTTAGACAAAATTATTTCCTACTTTAAAAATTGCTTTTTATCTTCTCAAAAATATTTAGAATTTAATTAGTATTTTTTCATATTTTATACAGACTTTCCTTAACTATAAACTTTTTACAATTTTAAAGAAGATCTCATATTCTATCTCAGTTTTTTTTTAAATTATATTATATTCTTATATAATTTCGTATTTCATTCATGACACAAGCAACTGTTCTCTTCAACAAAAGAAGGAACGAAAGACAAGAGAACTAGTGAGAGAACAAAAATACAATAAATAAAACCGAAGAACATATTTCTTATATTTGAATTAAACTAGGATGGATCCATGCTTTACATTGTATATGATGAAATAAACCTCTATGAGATAAATACTGTGAAAAAATAAACAAATGACTTCCTCTAAGATTTTAGCACTGTCCACACTGCGAGGACATAATTCTCAAGGGGAAAAAAGGAGTCTAGTTGCATAATTAATATTATAATTTGATTAAAAAAAAAAGAAACAAAATATCAGAAGGAGAAACTAAAGGCCAACAAAATATTTGGTCAAAAAATGGTCAACATAATATAGGTGGATAAATCCATGACGAAAAAAATGAAAACCTTACAATCATATCCCAACAAGCATTGCCATTCAAAAACTTGATCCTCTCCAGAATCACGATATAACTTGCATTGGTCTTCCTATCTTCCAAAACACTAAGCTATTTTATTGGTGGACCTAGGAACAAATTTCTTTTGACAAACATCAAACTGAGAATAAAGGAACCATATTTTGGAAAGATACATTTCTTGAGCTTTTTCATAGAACCAAGATAGTAAGCAATACAACAATTTGACATATGTATATTAATCCAAGCTACGTGACCACCGTTGCTCATGAGAGAATATTTTAATCTTACTTAATAAGGATATTTACTTCCCTACAAAAGTCATATCTTGTATCTTGCAATATCGTCTCTCTGGCCAAATTATCCTTGTAAGAAATAACATCTCTGCAACCCCTCCAAAGGAAATCCTTCACTACCCCAAGGACTTCTACTCCCCATATTTTATCCCATGATCCATCATTGTATTCTTTACCCCTCTCTATCTCCACCTTGACCTCTATATCCCTCAATATCTTATCCTCACAATGTAAGCCCCATCTATCCTCCTGCCCTCCATGACCAAATAACTTCGTCATGGAGCAAATCATCACGTAAAAGTAGGGTCTATGTCTCCTTAATATCCTCCTGGATAAAATAAATTGCCTTAAGATGTTCCTCTCTCACCTTTTCGGCCTTCATCCCAAACGATTAAATCTCTAACCCATAAGTTTTCATATCCTTCAACAAGTGGACATCAAACCCCCATATTCTCCCTCAAGCGGAAGCCATCTATCATACCTGTTGGTCGGGCCTAATAGGTTTAGACCCAACGGCCACTAATGTTTCCTAGGGCAACAACCCTAACCACACCCCAAACTATATAAGGGGTGCTTAGGAGGTCAACAAGTGAGACGTTGATTACACCTCTCATATTCTCCTATTTCTCTCTCACGGCTGAACCACCATCCGTCGGGTTATTGGGTTTAGGACGTGATTATTAAGGCGACTCTGGTAGCCGCCTGATTTTCTTTATTATCGTGGATTATTACCAACAGTACGCTTCCGCATCCAGGTTAGTCATATTTCTTCCTACAGTGGTATCAGAGCCTAAACTGTTCGGATTAGTCCCGTTTAACATGTTTTTTAATCAAAACATTAAACATGCTTGATTTCTATAATTTGGCTCGACGATTGGTTGTTTAATTACTGTAATTATGCAACTAAAACGCATGCTTATACGATTATGATGCCTAGAACCATTCAGATTGAATTTTTGGTCGCAGTTATACATGAATGCTCTGTTTGATAGACTTCGTATGCCCAGAAAAGTTGTCATTGAAAGCACGTTCCTTTATATTGCTGAGCGCAATTATGATAAATCAAAATCGTAAACACGCATGCTCTAGTCCAAAATTTTGAAATCATGATAGATTCCATTAATTGTTTTTGAGCATTATGTTACCATGTTCAAAACTGTGTTCAGTTACCAAATCAGTAGCATGATATGCTTTCCTTAATCACGGTAAGTCCAAATAGAATAAAATTGGTTGAGAACCAAGAACCCTAAACCTAAGAGCCTCTCTTCCCGAAAACCCTAGCCCTAACCGTTCCTCTGCCACGAAACCCTAACCCCAGAAAAGCGGCGGCATGGACCTTAGTGGTCCACCGCCCAGTCGTCAACCACCGCATGGCGCCTTTGTGGCCGCGGTGGCGGTGGGCTCTGCGGGGCCTCAGTGGCCCTCGCCAACCACCGCCGACATAATCCCGACCTAATAATTAAAAAAAGGGGGAAACAAGGCATACATGTCAGAAACCGACGAGGGAAGGGTGGCGCGTGTAGACACGCGCCACCAACGAGGCCACCTTTTGGTCCTCTTCTTCCTTCATTAGCCACCGAACAGGCCGATCCATGCAACCACAGAGAAAGCACCGCGAAAAACGCCGGCCTTGGAGGCGCGTGCACCTTCACGCCGCCGCCTCAGTGGCGCGTTGGGGACTTCACCAGACTCGGCCTTAGCCGATCTGCACAGTGACGGTGTCAGCTCTCGTCGGATTAGCGTGGATCGAAGGGAAGAACTATTCTTTTGGTGGCGGCGGTTTGACATCACATGGGTGATTTTTTTGGGGGGGCATAATAATCGGCGAACAGCCCAGGGGGGCGACGGGCCATGGGTGAAGCTTAGAGCTCCACCACCATGGCACCGAAGGGACGAGGAACAGAGAGAAGGGAAAGGAAGAGAGACTCGGGCGAGCAGAAGGCGAGCAGAGAGAATGTGAGAGTGAATCTCCATCTTAGGGGCCAAGAGAGAAAGACCGAGAGGAGAGAGAAAGTTAAGGTCCCTCAACTCCTTATGTGGGCTGAATCTTCAAATAAAAGGGTAAGGAGAGGCCCGGTTTAGTGGGCCGTTTTTTTTGGGCTCAAAATTTTGCTTTTGGACTGTCCGTTTAGGCCGGTTTGCTTCATACTGCATTTCAATGATATGGATCAGGCTATTTTCGATTGTTTTGGGCCAGATTATTTTTGGATCATTGTTGTTGAATTTTTAACCCAATTATTATTATTAGTCATAGCATGATTTTTAATTGAATTATAGTGATATTCAAGTTGATAAAGTTTCATGCAGTTAATTCATTTCGCTGAATTAAGGTTTCGAATTAATTTTAATCTTGAATGCATGATTTCGTTATAAAAACATTAATATGTTTAATGTCATATATAAATTCATTTTATATATGCATCAACTTGATATTTTCCTGATCGAGTAACTTGTTACCGATCGATTGGGTTGAAGTTATATGAATTCGTTTCGTATATAAAATTAGTGTGTATGATGTAGATTTGTTTTACTCGAACTCAATAAATATCTACGTGATATAAAGATCCCCTTGATCGCTAAATGAATATATTTCATGAGTTACATTATATAAATTTGTTTTATATAATATCCCGTCACATGAATATGTTTCATGATTTAATAATTTTATGCAAAAATATGAGCAATTATGAATCAGTTAATTGTTCTGTCGCTATTGTAGTTAACAAATGGTTCATTAAGTTTTACATGAACAAGTTTCATGCTATTATTTGGAAGTATAGTATACTTGATTATTTTATGAATTTGTTTCATGAAATTTAAATTTGCAATATTATATGAATATGTTTTATATAATTTACGAGTCTTATTATGAACTCGTTTCATCCAAATTCTAATATTATATGGATCTATTCTACCTATAATTAATTGTGATTAATATTTGGATATATTTCATGTTACAAATTATGTTGCGTTCGAATGCATGGATATGTTTCATATGAATCACCAATTACTAGTATTATATAAATGTGTTTTATATATATGAACTACATGGGTTGTAGTAAACTTGCTAATTGTTTTAGCACTTTTTCCTTGCCCAAATTAATGAATGTGGATTCATTTCATGTCACCTGCTAATTGTGTAATTTAGCGGTATTTTATGAATTGGTTTCACGAAATTTAAATTTATAATATTATAAATGTGTTTTATAAATTGCGAGTAACATTTGAATAAGTTTCATATAATTATATAAATGTGTTTTATATATTGCTATTTGGGCATTTTATGAGATTCTTTTGTAACATGCTATTATTCAAATATGTTTAGCATTATAGATTCATTTTATTATATAAATGTGTTTTATATAATAATTTGAATTTCATATTTGATATGTCATTGATAGAGTTCTAAATGACATATTAGTAGTTATATAAAAAAAAATGAGATAACTTCATGTAAATTTGGTTTACATTAAGTTGGATATCTTTGTGACATTTCTGAAATGTTAATATGTTTAACCATAATATTTTCCATAAATTTTGTTTCATGGAAAATAGTGATAAATAAGTTATAAAAAACTTCTAATTCATGCTTGTATGAGATGATTATGAGTTTAGCGAAATTTTCGATCATACGACATGGACATTGGAGTTTTTGATAATTTATTTATTTGAAAATATGCCTAATGTCCACTTTACAGAATATATACCTTTTAGATATGGCAATAAGGTTGGTAATTTGTTTACCAATAAAAGAACTTGATAGCACTTACAATGATACATAATATCAGAGGATTCAGTTTCTTCTGAATAAACGTGAAATGTTAGGACACTCATTAGGTTCTAGGTCTTATAGGATGGCAAAGATGATAATGTTAATGAACAGTATCTAGAAAACTTAAAAACATACCAAAAGTGGTTCGAGAATAGATCGATCAAGATGTTATACTTTGTCGTATTGCATCAATGTCGATCTAGTGGGGGAATTGAAAGTCATCCCACTGTTGAGTACGCGTGGGATTAGCTTAGCATCAGGTTCGTCCAGATCCATTTCCTCAAAAGGTTCTGGACCTAAGATTGGTATTGAGCAAGGGAAAAGGGCTAAGGAAATAAAGAGAAGCATATAGCACGTGTGAGTGTTATAATTGTGGAAATTAGGCATCTTATGCTTAGGATTGTCCTAAGTCGATTAAGGTACCTCCTTCCACAGCCCCTCCTGGATAATATGTGTGCTCCCAAACATTTGTTGCTAGCTGTGATCCTTAGTGGTTTACAGATACGGGAGGAACCAAGCACATAGTTCGGAAACGAGTTGATTTTTGTGAACTTTCACCATTACACGGTAGATTCACAAATCGTCATTTTAGGTAACGACAATGGAAAAGATGTCCTTGAATTAAGGACAAATCATTCGAGGCTCCTTGAAGGGACTATGTTGTCTCTTCCCGATGCTCTCTATGCACCTGGGGTGCTATGTTTCCTCGTGTCTTCTGTTTCTAAGATTAGTTTTCTTTAATTTTCGTCTAGATGTCTTAGACATCATATGGCATGGTGATCTGTTTGGCCATGTCACATAGAAAGGTGTTTTCAATGGATGAAATAGAACATCTTCCATCCTTGTCTCATTTTTGAATCTGTTTTAGACGTGCTCATTTTGACCATAAGGTTCAAAATAGAGTTGACTAGCTAAAGATGGCCTTTTAAGACCAACTTACTAGGCTTAAGGTGTAAAATATGAGTTAGCTAGTATAGCAATAGGAAATCTTTTTTTGTAAGATTTCGAGTCCATCAAATCCCTTAGCGTTCGTTCACTTTAGACATCTGCGAGTCCATGAATATGAAACATATCATGGAGCTACATATATTCATGATATAGGTATATGTACCTACTATCCCACCATTATTAAGTATTCGATGTGTTCATATACTTTATAGCGGTAGTATGACTCAATTGGTACGAAATGTTAAAACTCTTCGAACCAATTGAGATCATGAATATTTTCTTCGTAAAATAACATTCCGCAATGTTAATTTTCTTAAGGATGAGTTTCTGTGAGGGTTGGTGCAATTGAAAAGGGTCTAAATTTGTATACGTTACAATAAGACCTTCAACCACCTCTCGGTGAGAGGGAGGATTTGAGTTCTCACTAAGTCACCGAGGGTGGTACACATTCCTTACTTGGTAAGAATGGTGAAGGTTTGTCTGTCAAGAAGAATGAGATTCGTCATCAATCTTCAATTGTTGAGAACAGTTATTCCTGAACATACAGTTAGTCCTTATGTTCAGGATCTTACCTCCAATGGATAGTAGGAGTAATCTTCTCTTCTTAATCAGGGTTCCATACCTCTTAGAGAAAGGGGGAGAAACTCCTGGTCCCATACCTCTTAGAGAAAGGGGGAGAGATTTCTTACCTAGGCAGACAAATAATGAAGGTCCCAGGATCCCAAGAACTAAGCGTGGAAGAATTCCTCAATGTTTTTTTTTTTTTTCAAATTGAAAAAGAAATATTCTTATGTACTCCATCAGGAGATTAGGGATCTACCTCTTATCAAGAGACGATTGGCTCACTAAATCACAGAAAATGACTGGATGTCATAAGGAATGAGATGGACTCACTGACAAGGCTTGAGAACTCGTTGAAACTCCACTCCGATGTAAGTCTTTAAGATAAAACATTGTATGGATAGTTCAATTGATAAGTTCAGGCTCAGATACTCCTAACCCTGGTTTCCCATTCGGACTTTGAGTTCGAAATGGAGTAAAGATTGTTTTTCTCAATCATGATCTTGAGAAAGAGATTTATATGGACTAACCCATTGATTTTGTATCAAAGGGATAAGAGGACAATGTGTGTCGTCTTAAAAGGTTCATATGTGATCTTAAGTAATCTTCCAGTTTTTGATACTCTAGATTCCATAAAACCATTTTGGCTTTTCTATGGTTTCAGAATACCATTGTATATGTCGAAAGATCAACATGGGGATTACGTTCCTCACGTTGATGATATACTGTTGACTAGGAACAACTTGGAGATGATTAAAACTACTAAAAGGTAGTCATTCCATGTCTTTGCGACAAAGGACACGAGTGAAACTAGGTATGTCCTAGGAGTGGAAATAATCCAAAACTGTCCCAAGAAGCATGCATCAAAGTGTCTTGGAACGATTTTAGATTTATAATTCCTAACCCAAAGATACTCCAATTGAGAAGGGTTCAACCTTGAGTCTTGCTCAATGCTCTAAAACAGATGACAAAATAGAGATAATGAACAAAAGTCCTTAACCTTAGTATCATAGTAAGCTTATTGTAAGCTATGTTATGTACATGACCCGACATTACTTTGCGGTTAGTTTGATAAGTCGTTATCGAAGTAACCCAAAACTTGCTGGTTGGCAAGTCGTCAAGAGAATCAAACGCTGCCTTCATGGCATTGATAAATCTGTTTTTTGCTATCAAGGAGGAGGCCTCGAGTTGAGAGGATACTCAAATATTGATTGGGGTAGTGACTTGGATGAGTCTAAGTCAACCTCAGGACATGCCTTCAACCTGAGTGGGAGAGCCATGTCATGGTGTGCAAAGAAGCGAAGTTGCACAACAATGTTAGCTATGAAAGTAGATTGTGTGTCTTGTACCATAGAGACAAAAAGCATTGCCATTAGGTATATATACACTAACGAGGTGATATGTTCCCTTAACTAAAGTCATTCCTAATGATACGTTCAAAGCTCATTGGTTGAGTCTTGGAATTCATAAGGTCTGGCAGTTAGACGTGTCCTATTACGTGATGGACATGTTTCTTTTGCAAATGGGCAAAATGCTCATAACTAATTGTTTCACGTTAGGCATATTGAAATGTCACGGGCTTCTGATTGGCCTAGTCACACAGGCAATCGCCCTGACGCTTGAGTAGCGGGCAGGATGAGACTGAATCACATTGGCACTAGGTGTGCAATATTGATTACTCACACTGGAAATATATGAGTAGAATAAATATAGTCGCCTTAGTGAGACTAAGATGAGACTCGAGGGAGTCGAGTATGAAATAAGTTTTCATATTGAAACCTTAAAAACCGAATCTTGAGTGTCAAGATCAACATTCAGTATGTTGATCTAGTGGCTCAGGTTAGATTTTTGGGTGAAAATCTAGACTGACGATTCTCATGGCATAAAGAGTGACGAATCCAGCTAAGTGGGAGTTATGCCATGACACACATCTCATACTGTGTGTGCTTATAAGACGACCCATGTGTGGGGTGATAATTGAATTTCCTATCACTTGTCACTGTGTGACCCTATGGATGACAACCCTTTGACTTAAAGCTATGATATTAAGTCGAAGCTTAATGATGCTACCTTAATGTGATTCTCAAGAATCACGATGTATACGGTTTAGCGAGAACACGTTAGGAAAGCAGTTAAGCTAAGATGAAATTTCATGAGTGTTTAAGAAAAAACTGATCCACCATCACCATATCAGCCCGGGCGATTATGTTGAGAACATAATTATATGATATATCAGGCATGAGGGAATTGAAATGCCACTGGTGATGCACTGGGATGGTTTTGGGGTATCGCATTTCTTGAAGGTGTTATGTTAGTTGGATGGTAACTTAATATAACACTACTTGTTATTTTTTGTCGCACGTCCTATTCCTAGTATGAAGCGTGAGAAGTTGTGGTACATGAAGAACACGTGTTTTACGGCCTAAGTGGCTGAGTGGGAGCTGTTGGTCGGGCCTAATAGGTTTAGGCCCAACGGTCACTTATGTTGCCTAGGGCAACAACCCTAGCCACACCCCAAACTATATAAGGGGTGCTTAGGAGGTCAGCAAGTGAGACACTGATTACACCTCTCATATTCTTCTATTTCTCTCTCACGGCTGAACCACCATCCGTCGGGTTATTGGGTTTAGGACGTGATTATTAAGGCAACTCTGGTAGCTGCCTGGTTTTCTTTATTATCGTGGATTATTACCGACAGTACGCTTCCGTATCCAAGTTAGTCCTATTTCTTCCTACAATCCCAAACTCCTACGCTATTACCCACCCCAATTATCCAACTACATCCCTTCTCAAGTATCATCCAAGCTACCAAGATACTCCTCCAAACATAACTTGGCTGATAGCCCTTTTTTGCCCACATAAAGTCTTTTATAGGAAACTAACTTGCCTTGAAAATTCTACTAACCAAATAAGAGGGATTCTTCAACAATCTCCGCCCTTGTTTGGCCAACAAAGTAAGATTGAACTCATGAAGTGATCTAAAATCCATACCCCCAAACTTTTTAGGGATGAATATCCTTTCACATGAAATCCATTTTATACCCCTGTCCGCCACACACCAAAAGAAATAAGTTCATAGCATTCTGAATTTCACCACAGAGATTTGATGAGCAAAGTAACACGCATTGCATAGCTTTGCATGGCTTGCCCCACAGACTTCAAGAGGACTTCTTTCCTGGCTCTAGATAAAATCTTAGACTTCTACCCTTAGTTTTCGCCAAACTTTCTATCTTGAATAAGCAAAATTTTTCCGCTTCTTATGCCCTATCAAAGAGGGTAGTCCGAGGTATTTCCCTTTACCTAATGGAGTAGAGATCTATAGCACCTCTTTCATTCCATCTCTAACTCCTGCATGAGCTGAAGAAGATATAACATTTTTCGAAATTAATGACCTGTCCAGAGCATGCTCATAGGCTTCTAGAACTTAACATAAAATAATCATAACCAAAAAGCAAATGAGACACCCTCGGTGCCCTTCTATTAACTTGCATCCTATGTGCTTGATCCGTTTCTTCAATTTCTCACATTAAGGAAGTAAGTCCCTCAACACACAGAATAAATAAACAAGGAGATAATGGGTCTTCTTGTCTTAAACCCTACCTAGACTCTCTAATCTCACTTGTTCACCAGTAATCACAACCCCCCCCAAAAAAAAAATAACCGATTGCACACGAGTCATAATTTTCCTACTCCATGATTTTGCAAATCTCATCTTCTTCATAATGACTTCCAAATATGGCCACTTAACCCTATTGGCCGTATAATATCCAATTGTACTACAACACTAGTGTTATATTCCTTGCTATGCAAGGACTTGAGTTAATTTTGTTATTAAACAATAATTAAAATATATTGATTTATTAAAATAAGTTAAATTTTGTATGATAGAATAACTATTATGCTATTATAATCGTTCATAGAAACATAGGTTTTCTCTTGTTTTCAATTACATCACTTAAAATTACATTTTTTTAATATTAAAATTATTTATTTAATTAGGTTAAGTTTTAACCTTTAATATGCAAGTCATAATCTTGTCATTTGATGCATTATATATTTTTTTCAATATGATTTAGTTAAGAATATGCTACTATTCTACTAATTATTGGATAAATTATTCATTAAGTGGTTTCATTAAGTGGTCAATTCTTTTAATTTAATGTAGCTTTGTGTTAAATTAGCTTTACTCTTGTGTAGCTATTCAAATGCCTATATAGTTAGATTTTGTAAAATTAAATTTTATTCGCAAAGTAATAACATATATAATAATATATAGTGAATTCTAGTTTTTTTTTTCTTTTGAAGGTTAATAAATCCTAGTTAATAACATTAATGTTAATTAATATGAATCAACTAATATCCACCAATTACAACTTGCCAATTCATTGTTTTATGCCACATCAGCTTGCCACATGCCATTATCTAATGGAGTAGAGATCTGTAGCACCTCTTTCATTCCATCCCTAACTCCTACATGAGCTGAAGAAGATATAACATTTTTCGAAATTAATGACTTGTCCAAAGCATGCTCATAGGCTTCTAGAACTTAACATAAAATAATCATAAGCAAAAAGCAAATGAGACACCCTCGGTGCCCTTCTATTAAGGGCACCCGCAGCCTACTCCACGCGTGTCAGGGCTTGGCCCCGCGTGTGACATGCGTCGGCTCCAACCCGTGACACGCGTAGCGTAGACCGGGGGACAGAACTCTCCACAGTTCCGTCCCACGAGTAATTTTTTTTGTCTTTTTCTGGGCTCACAACGCGACGTTTCACGTGGCCAGTATAAATATAGTGACGCATTTTGATGAGGTGGGAAGTAAAAAGTAGAAAAAGACTGACAGCTTTGGACATTGGGCCATCTTGTTGTTTTGATGGGGTCGGAAGCAAAAAGCAAAAGCAGAAAAAAGCTGACAGCGTTTTGACGGGGTATACGTTGCTTCCAACGGCTAGTACTATACATTTGTTTTTTTTAATTGATAATTGTATGTATAAATAGGAAAGTAGATGTGTGAAAAATGAATTTTATTAGTTTTTAATTGAATTGTATTTTATATTCTGTCTTTTTTCACGCGTTAAAATACAAACAAAAAATTAAAATAATAAGAAAATTTAAAATCAAATTATCTATTTTTATGGTCAACAAAATAAATATTCCTTAATTTCGAAAATAAAAAACATTCACAAATGTTACATAAGTTAAAATACAAATACAAAATAAAAAATAATAAGTAATAAATTATGTTTAAATGTGGGGTCCATGACAAATATTTAATTTAATTATCCTAATATGAGTTCCACTGGTTAGGAAACTGAATGGAATGTAAGTGGAACTTTTGCTGACGTGGCAGGCCTGAGTTCCAAAAATTGGAACTCAGGCTGGGAATGCCCTAACTTGCATCCTATGTGCTTGATCTGTTTCTTCAATTTCTCACATTAAGGAAGTAAGTCCCTCAACACACAGAATAAATAAACAAGGAGATAATGGGTCTTCTTGTCTTAAACCCTACCTAGATTCTATAATCTCACCTGTTCACCAGTAATCACAACCCCAAAAAAAAAAAAATTAACCGATTGCACACGAGTCATAATTTTCCTACTCCATGATTTTGCAAATAATAACTTCCAAATATGGCCACTTAACCCTATTGGCCGTATAATATCCAATTGTACTACAACATGTGGGCGGTTGGGTGAAGTACTGTGTTTCAAGACATGTACATTTTCAAATGCAATTAGAGTATTATCAAAAATCAACCTTCAGAGAGAACAAAAGCACTTTGATTTTCAGAATCAATTTTTAGAAGGACAATTTTCAATCTATTAGCAAGGGATTTCGATATAATTTTGTACAGAACATTACACATGCTAATAGGTCGAAAATGAGTCATAGTTTTAGAGCTAGGAATTTTGGGCATTGGGACTATATTAGTCAAATTTGATAGATGCAGGAAAAGATTCACGATTAAGAAAATTGAGACAAAACTCGGACATATCCTTGCCAATAATATCCCAAAAAAATTGATAAAAGGGAGACATACCATCTGGGCAAGTGCTTTGTTCGGATGCATTCGACAAATAGTCTCCTTAATTTCTTCCTCTGTGAACTCCCTACATAAGAGTTCATTATCTCTAGTAGAGATTGGATAATGAAGATAGGTGGATAGCATGGATGAGTGGATCAAGGCTTAGTTCTTCTATCGGCAATAAGCTTTGGCTACTTGCTTTATGTTTACACTTTCTTTGACCCAATTATAAGTTTTACCTTTGAGCTCATTTATCCGGTTTTTTCTCCTTCATTGTTTCACCTAGAGCTGAGTAATAGGTCGTGTCGGGTCGAGTTCGTGTTCGTGTCGAACTTAAACGGGTTGAGAATTCCTCGACCTGAATCTAACCCGTTTATTAAACGGGTTGAAAAATCTTGACCTGTACCCATTTAATTTTTAAACGGGTTGACCCGCTTAACTCGTTTAAGATAAACAAGTCAAGTTCAATTGCTTAATTAATGATTTACACATTTAACATTTTCAACTAATACGTAATTACAGTGTTAAAAATTAAATTTACATATCACATTGAATAATTACTCTTTAAAATTCCCCTGATTCATCATAATTCACAATTTTTAAAAAATTTTATATTCTTAATTATCTAATAAAAAGTAAATTGATAAATAACGAATGAAAAAATGAGTTGACTTATTTAACTCATTTAATTAAACGAGTTAAATAGGTACTTTTTCGTGTCGAGAATCTCGACCTGAGCCTAACCCATTTAATTAAACGGGTTAAACATGTCGACCCATTTAATTAAACGGGTCGAAAATTTATATCCAAACCCACTTAAGTTCGTGTCGGTTTCGGATCGGTAATCATGTCGGGTCAACTTTTCCTATCTCTAGTTTCACCCTTTCACGAAGGTAACGTGTATTACGATCTCCATTTGAGCTTCTGACCTTTGGCGCGTGTTCCCCAGAATAACTCCTCTTGCTTTAAAAGTTGATTCACTAAAGTACATTGTGCCTTATATTCATCAATAGCCTCTCTGGCTAAAGGTTTTTTTTTTTTTTTTTTAAAAGTTTCCAGCTTGACATTCTCCTTGTCAATCTGTGATAGCAAGTCCTTGAAAGGACTTGTACTCCATGTTAACTAGGCCCGTGAAGTGTTCTCCAGCTTTTGCAGTATATGTCTACGCCCTCTATCCAACCCCGTGCCTCCTTGACTACATCCTTGATATCCTCCTCCAAGAGCTAATGATTTTTAAAAAGAACTTCTTTTTTTCTCCTTCTCGATGAAGCAGGTGGGCTATCAACAAAAGTAATAACGACATGGGCTCAGATTTAGCAGTTGCTATATGTTTTATCAGCATCTGTGGGTATAGCTCTAAGAAGTCTATGTTAAGTTGTTCTCATACATTTTCTGAATCCGCCCTTCTGTTGTCCCATGTGAAAGGGTACCCAACAAATCATACGTCTAGTAATTCACTTTCATTAATGGCTTCCCTGAAACCCAGTGGCGAATCCAGAAATTAATTTAAGCGGGGTCGGGACTCAAACATACATATGATTTGAAATTTGAAATTTAACAATAGTCATAAAACCGAAACTACAAAGCTAATACAATTACGGCAATTGTCCTCGACGAACTTTCATATTTTGAAAGCGATACATGATATCATCATTTGATACTTTTTCAAAAAGATCATCCTCAAAATAAGTAATAACAGTATCATTTAAAAACTCATCTGATATTCTGTTTCGCAAATTGGTCTTGATGATCTTCATCGCTAAGAATACTCTTTCAACAGTTGAAGTGGAAACTGGTAAAAGTAATGCAAACTTCAGAAGTAGATGTAGGTGAGGAAAGCTCAAATACTTCTTCGTTTGAAGCAATTTCCTTGAAAGCTCACCAATTCCCCTCAAGTCGGAGAACCTCTCATCATCATGTACATTGATAATAAAAGTATCAAGTTCACAACTAAGTGCATCAATGCCCAACTCATCAAAATCATCTGGATACAATTGAGCCATTCGAAGTATTTTTTCCTTATCAAAACTGGAGAATGAATCTACTGGATTCAAACAAGCTACACCGAGAAGCAACTCAGTGCTCGCTTCAGGAAAGCGACTATTAAGCTCTTGCATCTGCATATCAAGAATTGTGTAGAACACATCAACACGATAGTAATGTTCATTTGTCACTTTAGAAACTCTGCGGTTTACTCTTTGTCCTCGAATAACATGGAAATCATCCATGACAGGAATCTCAATATCGTACTTGTGACAAAATGCATAAACATTTTCAATCAAAGAATCCCATCCTTGATCCCTTGTCATTTGTAGTTGTCGCTTAGCTGAACCAAGCAATGATATAGCATTGACGATGTCTTGATCTCTTCTTTGTAAAGCTTGACTGAGAGCATTTGTAATTCCTAAAATCAATTTCATCAAATGCAACAAGAAAGCAAACTCAAATTTTTGCATGCCATCTAAAGCACTTTTGGCTTTGACCCTATCTTCCGGATGATTAGCATAATCTCCAATCACATCAAGCACATCAAGAATTGGATCAAACATAATAATAATATTGGCGAATGTTTTAAAATGAGAGCCCCAACGAGTGTCTGCGGGTTTTTGTAGCCCAAGTTCTTGATTTAAACCTCGCCCAATTTGAAGCTCACCCATACGTAATGCTTCTTCAACCTTTTCTGCTTGTTTTTCTCGAAATTCATCTCTACGTCTATAGGAACCTCCAATCACATTCAACATGACACCAACCAAGTCAAGAAGCCATCCAATGTCATTATGATTTCTTGCAACCGCGACCAAAGTTAATTGAAGTTGATGAGCAAAGCAATGAATATAATGGGCTGATGAATAATCTTGCATAATCAAGCTTCTAAGCCCATTAATGTGACCTCGCATGTTACTAGCCCCATCATACCCTTGTCCCCTTATTCGGGATGGACTCAATGATAATCCAGAAAGCAATGAATAAATAGACTCCTTCAATGCCAAAGACCTAGTATCGGTGACATGAACAAGGCCAACTAAACGCTCCATAACAAATCCTCTTTTATCAACAAATCTTAAAACAAGAGCCATTTGTTGTTTACATGATACATCACGGGATTCATCAACTAATATGGAGAAATATCCATTGCCAAGTTCTTCAAGAATAGCCTTTACAGTTTCTTTTGAACAAGCATTTGCAATTTCTTTCTGGATGTCAGGGGAAGTCATTATATGATTGCCTGGAGCATTTTTTAAAATAACCTTTCCCACATTGTCATTCTTTTCCGCATGAAACTGTAAGAAAGTCTTAAAAGGTCCTTTCCTTCTCGACAATTCACTTTCGTCATGGCCTCAAAATGGCAATGCAGAAAACAAAAGTACTCTCACAATATCAACTGAAGCATTCAGGCGAGTGTAGTACTCAGACTTAGTTTGCTCTGATTGTTTATCCAAGGCAATCTGTATGGATTGCTTTTGCATCATCAAGTCTTCACATCGTTTCACGCATTGATTATGGACACTATTTGACCCACCCACATGCATCTTAAATCTTTCTATCTTATTCCAACTTCTAAATCCTTTAGAAGTGAATGTTTCACCTCTAAAATGACTTGAACTTTCATGCTCATTCTTGAACAAATAACAACACAAGCAAAAAGCCGCATCTTCTTTTATGCTATATTCTAACCAATTGCCATACATATCAAACCAAGACTCATTGAAACGACGATAATTTCCAAACATCAATCTTTGAGGAAAAGCATGATTTCGGAGTTGACAAGGGCCTTTTTGAATATAAGCTCTTCTTACCTCATCATGCTCATTTGGATGATAATGTGAAATTGGTTTTCTTTCACCTGGATCTGACTGAAGAGCACTTGAATCAACTCGATTTCTCCCACAAGACGAGGGATTAGTGTTTGCATCAAAATTTGAGGTTTGTGTTTGAATATTGTGTTCGCCGATTTCTTGATTCAAAGGAGAATTTTCAGGTGTAGAGGTTGAAGGAAACGATTCGGTGGTCAACTTTTTGAAATATCTATGCATTTTGAACTGAACAAAAAAAGATTTAATTAGGTAAGTGAAGGATATTCAATAATTACAACTAATCAGAAGAGAATCGAATGACTGAACAACACATACAATTACAATTAACAAATGATTTATAGCCAATTTCATCAAATAATTTCAATAATTGAAACTAATCTGATTCAGAACTTTCATCAAACACCTTCTGTGCATCCCAGACTCTACCGAAAATTGAGTACATATGAATCAACGAATTCCTAAAAAACAAATCTGATCCAAACCCAGATTTTAAACCCCGGGCATCCTCCCAAATAAATTTATATAACCAACTCAATCAATTCAAATTTCAAAGTGAACAACAAAGGAAAAACGTAAGGGGGGGAATAGAAACCTTGGTTGTCGTTGCTGGCTGAGCTCAGGGTGGTGGACGGCTGGGGCCTGGGTGGGTCTGGGCGTGGTGGCTGGAGTTGCTGGGCTGGTTGCTCACTTGCTGGTTGCTGCGTTTGTGTCTCTGTGACTGGGGCGCTGAGCACTGCAGTGGGAGAGTCGAACGAGGGAAGGCCTGGGGCAGAGACTGCAGAGTGGCAAAATGTAGTCTAAAACTTGGGCCAAAAAAAAAAAGAACACAGAGTAGCAAGATTCGAACCTGAGACGCGCGACTACATGAGGATGCTTCAGTTCCGCGGTCACTCTACCACCAGAGCAATCTTGTGTTACTGCAATAGGCCCATCACAAATTATATATATATGTTATTTCATTTTTTTTAACTTAACTAGCAGATTTTTTTTTTTTTTTAAGCGGGGTCGGTTGACCCCACGTGACCCCACCATGGCTCCGCCACTGCTGAAACCTAAAGCATCCACTGTTCCCTATCCAGTTGTCCACAATTCCCAGTCTCACTTAAAATATCATTAAAGCCCTACATAAACACCATGTAGCAATGAGTCCTTGGAGTGAGCTTTAAGAAAATCCCAAACTTGCCTCCTCCTCATTTTTTATGGGTAGACGTAGTAGCCAGTGAATCTCCTACATCGATATGGTTTCTCTAGTATCCTACAATCCTTAGTTTCACCGAACTCTTCTGAAGAAATCCCAAGCTACCTGACCTTCCCACGCATTCTACATGAAAAAAAATAAGCAAAGCCCAACTTTCTGTTAATTCCTTCTAACCTCCTCTCATCACATAACGTCTCCATGAGGAAACAGAAGTCTAGTGATTTTGCTAACACTAAGTGAGCAAGAACACAAACTACCGAGGGTATCCCCAACCCTCGAACCAAGGCAATGTCATGGCTCCCGGTGGGCCTAGCTTCCAGGTCCCACTGATAACATCTAATATTAAGAGTTTGTAATAGCTCCATCCGTCGGGATTGTTGCATCTTCCATCTGAGTATCTTCTTATGAATTATCTCTTGCGTTGACGCTGAATTGACCATGCCTGATCCACAGGAATTGCCTGCTTTTAGTCGCTTGGATGTTTTATGCTTTTCACCCTCCATAAGTCTTCTTCCTAAAGACAGGGGCTTGTGCTGCCTTTTGTTGTGGACCTAAGCCCAAAAATACCTATTCGCTAGGGAGCGTCCCAATCACGTACCACTCAAAACTAATTCCAACACCTTCCTCCTGGTCACGTTCTGAGCAATCTTTAATTTTCTCCGCATTTTCGCTTGTGTAACTGTCTCCCCAATTTCAATGCCCCTGGTGATGTTTGGTCTCCCTGAAACTGTAGATGACAATGGCGTCTTCATCAGAATCTCACATTCATGCTCATTATGTCCTACACATCCGCAGATATAGCAAAAGTTCGAAGTCTCTCATTATTAAAGTGGACCCAAACAACTATACTCACTATCAACTTTAATCTTCATACCCCGTCTGAATGGTCTCGTTATCTCTATTGCTATCCGAACCCACACATATATGCCATAGTCGTCCTTACCAATCTCCACTACCTCTCCAATCTTGCTTCTTATCATACGGATAATCATTTCATCTTAATTATCGAAAAGTAACTAATAGATTTGCATCCAGAACACTCATCCAGCATTATTTTTTAGGATTGTTCTTTACCTGAGAATTCCTTCATGATCAGTAGATTTTGATCAAAACACGAAGGACGACCATCAAAAACCCATCGCACGTCAAGCACATGAAAAATTGGAATTGTTGGGTTTCGTGGTCCAAAATCCAAGTTTCGGCATGGTAGGACCGTGCTAAACGAACACGGAGGTGTCAGGACGAAGGAGCGAGAAGTCGGGAGAAGACAGAAAAATGTAACAAGTGGTATCAGAGTCTTGGTTTAGGATGTCTTCAATTATGAAGGTTGATATTCATAAATTTGATTGGGAGATTAGTTTTAATCTCTGGAAGGTGCAGATGAGAGCAGTTTTCATCCACCATGGGTTATGGAAGGTTCTGCAAGGACCTCACGTGAAACCCGAGAAGATGACTGAAGAACAATGGGTAGCAGACCAGAAGAAGAGGCGTGAATCGCTAACAAACGAGGAATGGGAAGAACTGAAGCTGAAGGCAGTTTCAGCCATTCAGTTGTTCCTGGCACCAGATGTCCTGCGAGAGGTGCTCGACAAGGCGACTGCAGTGGATCTGTGGACTCGGCTGGAGGAACTCTACATGATGAAGAGTCTAGTCAACAAGATCCGTTTAAAGGAAAAGTTGTATACCTTTCGTATGGCTAAAGGTACCCCTGTTCAAAAACATCTGAATGAGTTTAACTCTATTCTTGTTGATTTGGAGAGTCTGGATGTGAAAATTGAGGATGAGGATAAAGCTATTCTACTTGTTGTGTCTCTACCCCCCTCTTATAAACACTTTAAGGAGATTACGCTATATAGTAATTCTGATACTATATCGTTTGAGGATGTCAAGTCTAATCTGCTATCTAAGGAGAAAGTTGAGCATGATATCCATGTTGATCTGGCTAAAGGATTAGTTGTTAGGGGTAGAACTGAGCAAAAGGAGGACGGTAATTAAAAAAAAAAAACGATCTAAATCAAAGAATCCTCATTCCAATAAGACCTGTAATTACTGTGGTAAATTGGGTCATATTCAAGCTAACTGTTGGAAACTAAAGAAAAAGAAAGAGAAAGAGGAAAAGGAGAAAACTGCTACAGCTGGTTGTGTAGTAAAGTTAGAGTCTGATGGTGATATGTTGCTTGCTACTATGTCTTTGACCACTACCTCTGAAAAGGGACTAGGTGATGATTGGGTTTTAGATTCTAGTTGTACATATTATATGTGTCCTCGTAGGGACTGGTTTGTCACTTATGAGCCTGTTGATACTGGGGTTGTACTTATGGGCAACGATGCTGAGTGCAAGGTTGTAGGAATAGGTACTGTGCAGATTAAAACCCATGATGGCATAGTTAGAACCTTGTCTAAGGTTCGTCATATGCCTGATATGACTCGTTGTTTAATCTCTTTGGGTACTCTTGAGACTAATGGTTGTAGGATTATTATGGAGAATGGTGTCCTAGAGGTAACGAAGGGAGCCATGGTAGTAATGAAGGGACTACGACAGGACAGTTTTTACATCCTATAAGGAACTACAGTTATAGGAGTAGCTGCAGTGGGCATAGCATCAGCAGATGCTAATGATACAAGGTTATGGCACATGAGATTGGGTCATATGAGTGAGAAAGGGATGACCATTCTAAGCAAGAAAAGTTGTCTGGGTAGCGCTGGTATGGGTAAGTTTGATTTTTGTGATCATTGTATTTTTGGGAAACATAAGAGCGTGAGTTTCTCTAAAGCGTAGCATCGTACTTAGGGAATCCTTGGTTACATTCATTCTGATCCATGGGGTCCTTCAAAGGTTCCTTCTTTTGGAGGTAAGCGCTACATGTTAACTTTTGTTGATGATTTCTCACGCAAAGTTTGGGTCTACTTCTTGAGACAGAAAAATGAAACATTCTCCATGTTCAAGAAGTTCAAGGCCCTGGTTGAGAACCAAACTGGGAGAAAGATCAAGAAACTCAGGACTGACAATGGTCTCGAGTTTGTTGAGTCAGAGTTTGATGAGTTCTGCGCGGTGAATGGGATAGCTAAGCACAAGACTTTGATTGGCAAACCACAGCAAAATGGAGTTGCAGAACGAATCAATAGGACTCTACTGGAGAAAGCTCGATGTATGCTTTCCAATGCGGGGCTTTGAGATCGCAAAGTTTTCTGGGCTGAGGCTATTTCTACAACCTGCTACTTGGTGAATCGTTCACCACACACCTCCATTGATTTCTAGATTCCAGAATAAGTATGGTCAGGTAATCCTATTGATTATTCTAGTTTAAGAATATTTGGATGTCCTGTGTATGCCCATGTGAATAATGGGAAGTTAGCCCCTAGGGCTGTCAAATGCATGTTTCTTGGATATGCATCTGAGTCTAAAGGATACCGCATGTGGTGTCCTGAATCTAAGAAAGTCATTCAGAGTAGGGATGTAACTTTCAATGAGACTGCCATGTTATCTTCTGGAAAGGATTATGTTGTTCCTTCTACTGGTGCAGGTGATCAGCAAGATACCAGTATAGAGATAGAATTGGAGACCGTTACAGTTTAAGGTGGAGCTATAAATCAACCCAACAGGGAGGCCCAGGTCACTGAACCTGGCACTATCAGTCATGATCAGCCTCAAGTGGAGGTTGGTCACTCTAAAGCTTGTGATCATCCTCCAAGGGAGATCAGGAGGTATGCTCGCTACAACGATGATGAGGGACTGATAGCATATGCACTTTCAGTTGCAGAGGAGGCGCCTGAAGGTGTGGAACCTTCAACCTATACTGAAGCAATCTCCTGCCCAAGTTCACCTAATTGGATCCTAGCTATGCAAGAGGAAATTGAGAGTTTGCAAAAGAATCGGACTTGGGAACTGTGTGAGCTGCCTAAAGGCCGGAGAGCCTTAACTGCCAAATGGATCTACAAGAGAAATGAGAGCATTCCTGGAGTTGAAGATGCAAGGTGGAAAGCGCGCCTGATTGTTCGTGGCTACAATCAGAAGAAAGGTATTGATTACAATGAGGTATTCTCACCTGTTGCTAGACATACTTCTATTCGAGTGCTTCTTGCATTTGTTGCCTTGTTTGATCTGGAGTTGGAGCAGTTTGATGTGAAGACTGCATTCCTTCATCGGGAATTGGAGGAAGAAATCTACATGAAGTAACCTGAAGGTTTTGTTGTTTTTGGGAAGGAGCAATTAGTGTGTAGATTGAAGAAGTCCTTGTATAGACTTAAGCAGGCTCCTAGGCAGTGGTACAAAAGGTTTGACACCTTTATGATAGCACAAGGATACACACGCAGCCGATATGATAATTGTGCGTATTTTAGACAATATTCTGATGGTTCCTTTATTTACTTGCTATTGTATGTTGACGATATGTTGATTGCCTCTAAGGATAAATCCTTAATTAGCAAGTTTAAATCTCAACTCAGTGAGGAGTTTGAGATGAAGGACCTGGGTGCAGCAAAGAAGATTCTAGACATGGAGATTCAGAAGGATCGAAAGGCTGGTAAGCTGTATTTATCTCAAGGACGCTACCTTAAGAAAGTACTAGGCAGATTTAAAATGAATAACTGTAAAGCAGTTTCCACACCCCTTACTGTAGATTTCAGATTATCTGCTGAGTGTTATCCACAAACTGAGCAGGATATAGATAGAATGTCTAATGTTCCTTATTCTAGTGCTGTTGGTAGTTTGATGTATGCTATGGTATGCACTAGACCAAACTTATCACATGCTGTGAGTGTGGTAAGTAGGTATATGCATAATCCTGGAAAGGATCATTGGGAAGCTGTGAAGTGAATCCTTCGCTATGTGAAGGGTACTGTTAATAAGGGGTTGGTATTTGATATAAACAAAGTTGGTACATGTGATGTCACAGGCTTTATTGATTCTGACTATGCTGGTGACCTTGATAGAAGGAAGTCCATATCTGGGTATATCTTCACTATGTGTGCAGGTGCTATCTCTTGAAAAGCATCGTTACAGTCTATTGCAGTTTAATCTACTACAGAGGCTGAGTATATTGCTGCTACTGAAGGAGTGCAGGAAGCTACTTGGTTGAGGGGCCTTGTTACTGAGCTTGGAGTTCCACAGGCTACTACTGTGGTGTTTTCTAGATAGTCAGAGCGCAATCCACCTGACTAAGAATGATGCTTACCATCCAAAGACCAAGCACATCTGTGTCAAGTATCACTATATCAGAGATACAGTTGCTGGTGGGGAAATAGTTGTGAGGAAGGTTCACACTTCGGAGAACCCTGCAGACATGTTGACCAAGCCTCTACCTATAGCTAAGTTCGAGCATTGCTTGGATTTAGTTGGCATTCACAGTATCTAAGCGCCCTTCGGGGCATTGCCCCTTTGGGGGTCATCACCATTCGGGGTGCGATGACGGTGTTAGAGAGTTGGTGATTGGAGATTTCGGTCCAAGGTGGAGATGGTTGGGTTTCGTGGCCCAAAATCCAAATTTCGGCACGGTGGGACCATGCTAAACGAACACGGATGTGTCAGGACGAAGGAGCGAGAAGTCGAGAGAAGACAGAAAAACGTAACAGGAATAGAGAGAACCCCTCAGTATTAAGGCAACCTACTCAGCGCCAATGAAATTCTTCCCTTGATCTTTGGGTATAGCAATTCCCTCTTCTTCATCCTCCATTAGGGATAATCTCTTCTGCACCTCCTCTAGTTTGGATTTTATATATGCGTTACTTGAAGATGTCATGACTCTCACCAATCATACGCCTCAAAAACTCGATCAAATCACAGCCACCACCCTAGAATAACCATCAGTCTGCCATACTTGCATAGTAGGCAAGAGCAAAAACTCCTACAAGCGGCTTTACGTCAAGAGCAAGAACTTGAGGAAAGCAGGGAGTCAACTCAAATATAGCTGCGCTATATTTAATTTTTGATTTCTTTTTCTCCAGCAGAAAATGAATGGATCTGATTGACTTGATGCGTTTTTATAAATGGGACGGATCTTCCCTAACTCAATGAAAGAGTAGTCATCAAAAGATTGCTATTATGACATTATAGATAGATGTGGTCTGTTTAATGCTGCCAGTAGCCAATAACATATTGGTTCATAGGAAATGCAAACGTGTGGCACATTCCCCCCTAGAAACCAATGCAACTACCGAGATGTCCGTGTTAGACCATTTCCAACGCTTGGCTCGCGAGCCAAAAAGGACCTCGGCTTACGTGTGAGCCGCTCGTGGCCAGGCAACGGATGACTCGCGCCTCACAGCTCTCGAGCAGGCTTGCCCTGGTGAGCCGCTCGCCCGGCCAGCTCAGGCAGTGCAACCGAGGTGTGAATGGTGAAGAGAGAGAATCGAAGGGGTAAGATGTGTTGATGATGGCAAAAACAAACGGCTGAGATTCAACCAACCAAGGGGATGAACATCTAGGGTTCTTCCTACAACAATCCATAAAATTCAAGTTGAACTCTGGGATTTCCTATTTTCCCATTGTCGATGAGAGATAAAGCAAGAATGGAGGAGAGAGAATGAGAAATGGAGGAGAGAGAACGAAGCCAGAAACACAGGTAGATGACTATTGGTTTTTCCTTGTTTTGTTTTTTTCATCCAAGTTTGATTTTTTTTTTTGAGTAAAAAATATTTTGAGTTGGATAATTGTACTTATATTAACTTTCACAAAAAAAATAAAGTCAAATAACAAACCAAAATATAAAAACTAAACCAATTAAATATGATTAGTGTAGGATTCATATATATTATTTTATTTGGTGAGTTAAAATGATGAGCCTTGCATTGGAGATGTGGAAAATTGTGAACCAAAAAGTTAGCTCACAAGCTGATGTGGCGGAGATAGGCCCCCACTGGTGAGCCAAAAAATTGACTCACCATTGGGGATGCTTAACGAAGTAACCTGAGGATAGCATGGTTACGAAAACCAGCCCGAACCGGACCGGTCGGACCGAAAACCGATCAGAGCACCGAGCTGAAAAATAAAAAGAACCGCTCTACTGAAAGAACCAGGGAAACCTGGTCGGAACTAGTTGACTCGGCTGGACCAATTAAACCGGCCAACCCGTGGTTGGACAGGGGCTTTCCCAGCTCTTATAAAAGGGCGTCTTTTTTTTGGGGGGTTTTCCAAATTTTTACCCTTAGCCTCATTGCCTCAGGCCAAGACACTCATTGCAAACCCTAGGCTCCGCCTCCCACCCACTGACCCATGTCGCCCAGTACCAGAAACACGCCCTCCCGCCGCTGTTCTGATTTTGGTCGCCGACATGCAGCAAGCAAGGATCGTCGCTTCTTCTTCATGGCTGATGGTCATTGCTTTCTTTGCCTAGTCTAACATTGTAAGCCTGACTAACGAGACCTCTTTCCTCTCTCTCTCTCTCTCTCTCTCTCTCTCTCTGTTTCATTGCAGTTTAGTGCAGCCCTAGACTCCGAGGGCCGAGCTAGCTATCTCCTTTCTCGGTTTCTCCCTCTACTGTAGCCGAGTCCGAGTGGCCGAGTGCTGGTGCTGCAATTGGTGTACGCTGGTGTGCCCAACCGGCTTTGGACCTTTGGTGACTTGTTGAGTCCATTAGCTCTTGTTTCATCTACGTACCCTCGCCGTTCATTGTGTACAAGCTCTTCACATAATTTTTCTTTTTTTTTTAAAAAACAGGGGTTTGTGTATTTTGGTTGTGGGGCTGGTAATTAATGTGACTGTTAATTAGTTATTCAAGAAAATGAGGAGTTTATTGTGAAAATCAGGACATTATTGCATCGCACATGGAAATGATACCAGTGAGGCAGTGTGAATATTCTGTTTTTTGTATTACAATTTATACAAATTCTGCAGTTTGTCCATTCTGTTTTTACCTTGGTTTGGTGGTTTGTTTTTCTAGTTATCTTTTGCTAATATGGTGATGATTTAAGAGCTGAGACACAATGATATCTATGATATGGCACTGTGGTTTGTGCGAATGTAGTTGGGGGAAAAAAATACAACAAATATATGTAAAAATTTTTTCCAGGTTGAACTGGATTGTGCAGACCAATCCGATTTGACGGTAAACCAGGTCAATCGGCCCAATCCCGGTCCAAACGATCTGACCGGTTCAATCATTGGGTCAGTTCTCTCAACCTTGGACGACAGCTTTGTTGAGACATAATTGATGATCCTGTAGGAAGTCTGGAAGCAGCACGCTATCACAAGGAGTCACTGGGAAATGAATCAGTCCTTTTTAGACAGAGCAGCTCTGGAAGAACGATCAAGAGGTGCTGGTAAAAATTGGCTCACAGCACCAAGGCCTATCAGCTTCCTCCGAGCCGCCACCTATCCTGGCCACTCATAAGCGTGGAGACATGTACAAGCAGGCCGGGGGGGGGGGGGGGGGGGGGGGGAGGGGGAGGGAGAGATAGAAGCAAACTTTTCCTTCCTGGAGAATATGTACGCACATCAGCAGAAAAGTAATGCTATCGAGAAAAATCGCTCAAAAATTAAATAAACAAATAACAGGAACTGTCAAAGCACGAGTCACCCAACTGTATTACACAAACTCCCACCAATGACCATCTGTTCGCTGCGTATAACTTGTACCTAATCTTCTCAGTTCACAGGTCACAAGGCCTTAAAGCGCATGCAGAATGCTACCATGATGGCCAGAAGACTTCTATGACACTCTTTTTAAGTATCATCAACTTGTGAGTGGAACACAAAACTTGGGAATGTCGTGGTTATGTCTCTGTCCAAGAATGAAGCAACTGTTAGCGAGCATACTAACATTTTCGGTAAAACCAGAATATTCAAAAGCTCCAACAAAGTTATCACAAACAATCTCCTCAGTCCAAGCTTGATTTCATCTTGCTCTCTTCCTATTCAGGAAAGAACAATGCAGGGCAAACTGAAATGGCTGAAAGGAGAAGCATGCAATCAAACAATGCACATGTGTGCCAATAGACAACATGCTCTCTCTAACACTGATCAAGAGAACCAAAAAAGACGAAGTACAGAAGAACCAACAGTACCCCCCCCCCCCCCCAAAAAAAAAAGAAGGAAAAACCCCACCCAGAATTTTTCTTGCATTGCTTGAATTGGAGCTTGCTCGGGCTTCCCCCCCCCCCCCCCCCCAAAAAAACCAGGGAAATTGAACATCAGATTTAAATTCTAGTTCTAGCTATGGATTCAAGAAATAGGGGGACAAAGGGAAACTCAATCTAATTTTGGCCTGAGGGGGCTATAATTCAACTATGAAAAAGGAGTTGATGGAATAGGATTAAAAAATCCAAAGTCAAAGTGACTGTGAAATCATGCCCTTTTGCGTGGAAAACTTATTTGAGCATGACATAGAGTGTAATGGATTGTTCTGGCAAAACGACCTGTTATCTTCACCAAAATATTAATTCTTATCAAAGATATTCTTGAGCATCTTGAGGCAAATGTTGCGTATATCTGTATGTTGCTTAAAAGTAGACCTGAACAACGGGTGGGGACCCGCTCGACCCGCCCTGACCCGACCCTCAAAAATGAGGGTCTGGGTTGGCTTTTTTTGTCTCCGACCCGCCCCGACCCTCAAATTGAGGGTACCTGACTATGATGCGGGGGGACTTAGGTAAAAGTTTCGACCCGCTGACCCTCACTTTTTTTAAAAAAATTAAAAATTAACATAAAAATAAGATACTTTCAATTTCATTTGTTCAAAACTTTTTCACTTTCACTTTCCCATCTCCCCTTATCATCTTCTTCCCATTCACCTCACCAAATCTCACTGGTTCGAAACCTTCTAATGCTCCTCTGATGTTTGGAGTAAACTAAGTAGTCATTTTAGTGAACTAATCGGTCTATTGGTTTAGTGACTAAATTACGCATTAGAGTGTTTGTAGTTGTGATACGCTTCATCGGAGCATTATATCATCGTTTGACTTTTTATTTTGTAAGATGTTTAATGTTGACCTTTATAATAAAAAGAAAACATAATGAAAAATCTCATTCTCTATATTGGGAGGTTTAAGGGTCGGGTCTGACCCGATGACCCGAGAGTACCCGTAGGGTCAGGATCAGGGGTATGCTGACCCGCATGAGGGTCGGGTAGGGTCTAGGTAGAGAAAATCCTATCTGCCAACCCTCGTGACCCGACCCTCAATCCGACCTAACCCTCAATTTGATCAGATCCACTTAAAAGTGATAATCATAACTCATACATCTCTTGTTTAGGAGCCATTTAGTTTCTTTGCCTTTTATGGCTATATTTGACGACTCATGATCAAACAGACAACATTTGCTGATTTATGCATGTGTTTATTGACGCTTTCCTAATCAAGGAGATGCCAGATATTGTGACAGGTTGTGTCAGGGATGGGCTTGGATTCAGTGGCAATTATGATACTTTTTATTGGTTATAAATTCATATGGCAGGTCAATTTAGAACCCCCCCCCCAAATGGTGTGGGTTGTGTTAGCGGGTTCTGAGGTATAGCAGGCTAATTTGCGAGAAATATATTGTCCTCTGAAAGGCTACCAATCTCAGAAGGGAGCCCTTGAATACAAATCATATAAGTCTGGGTCAGCATTTTTGGTATTAACTAAGCACCATATATAACTGAGGGAGATAACACTCGAATCTAGTCTGAGCCTAAGCTTCTCAGGCTCGGCAAGCTTTGAGCTGAGCCCAAGCTTGGTTCACATGCTCACTTACACCCTGATGTCAGCATCCACTGCATGTAGCATGCATGAATGATATAGATTTTTAAATTTTATTTCTGCCAGACATGGCATTGTGAATCATCGAAGTTCTACAGTCATGTATACTTAGATCTGGCCTCTAATGATAAATGCAATATTATATATTCAGCAACAATATAATGTACGAATAAGTAGGGCAACACATTAACACAACCCGCAAAGAAACCCATGAACTTATGGATGATGCCATATAGCATATAAACTTCAACACTAAAGATATAACAAAGACGTACTTCAGATACTGGAGGGTCATGTTCTTCAGAAGAGAAGGATGCCGCAAAACAAGACTCCTCCACTCCTCCTTGTCAATCTTGCCATCATGTTTTGTGTCAGCTTCCTCAAATGTCTAAGATAACCCAAGAAAGAATGCTCTACTCCGTTCAGTCAAGATCATATCTATAGTCATAGGTTTGTAGCAGCAGCAAGAGGCAAATAAAATAGAATAAAAGAGGCACCTTGTCAATGATGCTTTCTATAACATCATCCGAAAGATTCATGCCGGATTCTGCGAGAGTAGCCACTACCATTTGCTTCACCTACATGAGGAAAGGTAAGATTATCTCCTTGAAGGGGACACCCTTAACAAGCCATATGAACCAGAAAGCAGTGCAAGTGGACATAAGCCACTGCAGCAACATCAAGAATCGTGCAGAGCTGCTCTTGATCAGAACCAGCAAATTTGCGAATGACACCGGACAAAGGAAATGAGAGCATTTCCATGAAATCTGTCATACTTTCTTATGAAATTGAGGTCTTAGGTCTCAAAGCCTGATTGATGCACTGTAACTTCAACTTCCTAAAAGAACTACCCTTTCTTTGGTAAACAAATCCCAGGTAAAGTTCAACGACTCTACATTATCGCAGACAGCAGAGAGCTCACAGAGTCTTACCAGTTCAACATGAATCTCCAATTGGTGTCTGCTTCAAAAATGTTAACCGAATTGATTATCAAAAGATACCAAAGAAGTTTACAATCAGAACCTCATGCGCAACAATAGTTTGCCCGAAGTCTGAAAACATGTGGCTAACCCCCCCCCCCCCCCAAAAAAAACAAAACAAAAAGGCAAAAACGCTCCGGGAGACCATTTAGGGGGTCCCTCAATCCTGCCCCAAGCTCCTTTCTTACGCCCCCACCGACTCCATAGCTTTATCTCCCCCCACCACCTTGGGATTAAAAAAAAGAAAGAAAGAAAAGAAGAAGAGAAAAGTCCCCACCCTCTCTCACTCTCACAGGCTTTATGTTGGCCCAATCATTAAAGGTGGGTCAGCAGAAATTTGTCTGTAGGACACCGCATATTTGGAGTAGCCAGCATTCGATCTATGGTTAGTCATCACTAATTTGTGGCTGCAAAATTAAAAGCGCTGCCATATGTCATGGTCGGATAAGCTGGTAGTGGTTTTGCGGTGGTCATGTTGCATGAATAGAGCTGGCACAAAGGATGGTAGCATTTGTGCCAGGAAACCACATATTTGGAGTAGCCAATGGGGTCAGTCGCTGCCAATTTGTGGCTGCAAGGTTAATGGTCCTGCTACATCTCATGGTCGGATGAGCTAGTGGTGGCTTTGTAGTGGTGATGTTTCATGGATACAACTGTTGCAGTGCACTAAGGATGGCAGGAATGGATAGGCTGCTGTTGTGGGGAAGATTATGCAAGACAGGATCACAAATCACAGGATTGTCGTGAGCAGAAGTGGGGTAATTTAGGCTTCGGTATTAGGATTGGCTTTTTGATCAGAGATTTTCGAAATTATAGAATACCTAGGAAGACTAAGAAAATCTAGGAAATCTAATTATGATTTGTGAGAGACCCACTCACAAGCAACCATGAGTCGCCAGAGAAAGCAATAAGCTTATTTGAAAATTTCTGATTTTATTCGACTCTCTAAAAAGCTACTGACAATGCTTACATAGTCCTAAAAACTAAAAAGCCTTGGAAAACAGGTTAACCCTAAACATAGGTAATATCTTATCTTTCAAGTGAAACTATTGCCACAGATAGTGTCAAAGAAAGAGTCAGTGAGTGAGTGAGTGTGTGTGTGTGTTAGTTTCAAAGAAAGAGTCAGTGAGTGAGAGAGAGAAAGAGAGAGAGAGAGAGAGTGTGTGTGTGTGTGTGTGTGTGTGCGCGCGCGTGCACGAGAGAGAGAGAGAGAGAGAGAGAGAGAGATTCTCTCTAACCTTAGAGTCTCTCTCTAACCTTAAAATTGACCCACAAAAATAACAATAAAATAGAACGATATCTCTTTGAGATTTTTGAACTAAAAGACTAGGAGATGCGTGTTTTAACTAGCTCTCTTGGCACATGATAGGAACGTTTTGCTAATGTGACGCCATATGCCATGTCAAAGAAGAGGGGGGGGGGGGAACGCGGGTCAGCTGTGAGAAGTCCTTTGGGTGTGAACCAATTACAAGCAGAGCCTGATTTGCTATGGAGAGGAAATGAATCCAATGGACCAGCAATTTCTTTTTCTGATGCAATTTCTTGGTTCTTTAGCCCGAAAATGAAATAAATCATAATCATCAATTTAAATTGGATAATAATGGTGAAGGAAACAATTAATCTCAAAAGGACATTCCTCGGCTGCGGGTAATAAGAGTGAGAAATGTCGCGGGTGGAAACAGGGAGGGAAATGTCCAAATCCCTCCCAGAAGTCAGAACATGGAGTGATATAGTTTGCCATACTGCTGAAGCTCTCTCATTACCAAGAAACTGATAATGCGAAAATGATAATGGAAGATAACAACAATGAACTTGATTATTGGAGACAGCTACACTGAGCTTCCTGCTTGGAGCAAATTGACCCTATAGAGGGCTTCACGATTTTATACAAAGGATTAAGGGAAACTTATCCAATGGATAAGCATATAAGATTATAATGATTGACAAGGTAAATTCATTGTAGGATGCTAGCTTTGCATCCACCCTTTTATTAATGAAATATATTTTTTCTTTTCCTGATTAAAATATATATATATATATACACACACACACACACACACACTCTCTCTCTCTCTCTCCAAACTAACCTTATATTGACTCTCCCAAAATACCTATAATCTCATATACCAAAAATACATTTTACAATATTGTCCTTCCCTTCATTAGTTCCTCATATCCACTAGTTTCCTTTGTATTATGATGTATGGGCCTAATGATCGTAAAGAACGGAAAGAACACTAGCAATTCCTAAATAGAATAGGAATTATCAAGATACTCCTAACTAGTCTTATATTGACACTCCCAGGATACCCATAATCTCATATACCAAAAAATATTTTACAATATTGTCCTTCCCTTCACTAATTCCTCATCTCCATTAGTTTCTTTCGTGCTATAGTGTATGGGGCTTACGAATTGTATAGAACAGAAAGAATGCTAGTCCTTTTTGCAAAAGTATGTCTGCTATTTATGTGTTATCTCCTGTGGGAGGCCAAACTGCTGGGGACAAGCAACAGCTTGAGGACTTGCATGGATGCTTGTTCTTTACTTGAGCTAAAACACACAGGTTGCTGTTAGCCTGTTACACTTGGATTGATAATGTACTTAGCAAAATCAATCAATTCGTGGTGACTTCTGAATGGCCAACAGCATGGGTAGAGATTGAGGCCATGCCCTTACCTCAAGGCATTTCTCCTATGGTCATTACTTTTTATGAAGGTTTTCACATAATCCTTTTTTGTGGGTCTTCTAGAATCAACCTCTCTACAGACAGGGATGCCTGTAGAGGTAAGGTTGCCTACATCTGGATCCCCCCAGACCCCGCAAAAGCAGGACCCACACTGCGTGGTGGTGGTGTTGTCATTACTATTTATGAAGGCATCAAACTGGCCCTAGACCTTTTAAGTACTTCGATATGTGGACCAACTATCATGATTTCAACAGTTGATTACTAAAGCATAGAATCCAGAAGTCCAAGGCACTAAAGTATTTTTCTGCAGTCACCATGGAAAAAGTTAAATGTGCATTTAAGGAGTTCAATAAAATGCATTTCAGTGATATAAAAGTGCAGGCTAACCACCCCCCCCCCAAAAAAAAAGTACAGAAGACAACCAATTGCAGCTCAGTAATAATCCTTGTTTTACGGATTTAATTGATAAGGAGGAGGTTGTTGCCTTACATAAGCAGAAATCTGAAGCTGTTATAGTTTCCTCAAGTAGAAGATGAAAAGTCCATCAGATGAAACATGGGACTATAGAACAGCTTTCTTTCATAACTGTGTAGTCTGCGTCAAGAGCAGAGCTCAGACAAATAGATTGTATGGAGTAGGATCACAATGGGCAGTCTATCAACGAACCTGCTGCTTTTGTTTTGTATTATCGGAGTTTATTGGGCACTGGGTCATCTATTGCAACAGGGAAGGTTCAATCACATATTGCACTTGGCTAGTTCTAGTTGAAAATTGTGGTCAGGTACACATAACCAAACTGATCTGATGCCATCTCCTATGGAAGTCAGAAGATATTCATCTTTTAACGCTTTTGGTGGCGCAATTCAGATGGTCTATTGGAATAGGCATCTCTATGGGTAGTCATATCTGTACAGGTAAGGCTACCTACATCTAGATCTCCCCAAACCCAACGAAAGCGGAAGACCCACACTAGGAGTTTGTTGTTGTTGTTGACGGCACAATTCAGATACAGAAAGAAAGGATTTATTGGCCTTTATCAACTTCGAAAAACATACAGAGCATGTAGAGAAGTTCTCTCAGCTATCCACCAAATGCTAATACAAGTTTCAATAAAAATGTCTATAAAAGAGAAACGACCAGCTTTTTAAGACACCAAGTAGGAACACAGCACCTTCAGCTCACGATTGGGCTGCATCAAGGCCCGTCGCTAAGTGCATTCGCTTCACAATAGTAAAGCAATGAGCTCGCTAAAATGATTCAAGATGATACAGCATGTCGTAGGCTAGTTTGAAAAAATCTTGATGGATGATTCAGCAGCTGTTAGAATTGTGGAGGAAGACCTCAGAATCTAAAGATTTTCCATAAGCAATCTTTGCAGCGCACCTTTGATGATATCGCATACATATGTCCACAACTTCTTCTAGTATAGGCCCCGCCCAGCAAGCAGAAAGACCAAAATTTAGACACAAGCCATATCCAAAAAGGAGAGCTACAAACACCTTGGGCTCATGAAAAAGGGAGGGAAATCCATATGCATTCTCTATTTTTTTGGATAAGGAAAAATATGAATATTATATAAAAGGATTAAAGGGATAGATGCAAAGAAAGCATCCTACAAAAGATTATATACATCCAATATGCAAAGGAAAGGGGAAGTACTATTGCGTTGAGGCTAGTTCAAGCTTTTCATTTCGGATAAAGCGTTAGCTAATAAAGTAAATGCCCACAACACAATAAAAGGAAAGATGACAATGATTCATTGGTAAGCCGCACACTAGGAAGGATAAAATAAAGATGACAAGTGACTCAATATAAGATAGCAGCAGCTCCCACTAAATATTTGATGTGTGACACTACACTAACGAATCAATGGTGCCAACATATACACACGGGCCCAAGAGGATGTGTGGAAGTAGAGTTGATGTGTGCGCATCCTAAAAAAGACTCTATGTATCCTAATTACAAGTTATCCAGTTATCCACAAAGTTAACCACATCAAAAGATGAAGAGCAAAAGTTTCCCTTATCCCAAAAACAAAGACTCTTGATGAATGTAGCTTCTTCCTCCTCGAAGACACTTCGATTCCGTTCTCTCCAAAGGCTGCAAAAAATCACACAAAGTAAAACCCAGGCCTTCTTTTTCACTTACCAAGAAGCCCTGCCGTGCCAAAGGATGCTTGTAAGTGGAATTAGACGCAACCCAAAAAATGCCCAAGCAACTAAAAGCAAGCTCCCATAGTGCCCTAGCAAATTGACAATGAAGCAACAAGTGATCCACTGATTCCAATTCCCCTTTGCACATAAAGAACCTAATTAACTAAGATCTTTCACTCTTTCGAAGGTTATCGCAAGTCAAAATATTCTCATGTAAGCTTCCGAAACAAAAAAAAGAAATCTTTAAAGGGGCTAGAGACCTCCAAATGAGCTTGTCATGAAAGCCTCCTTCAAGAAGAGTATGTAACGAAAAAAATTCAAACATAGAAGCTTCTAACAATAGGAGTTATCCATGAAGTCACCTTTAGAATCCAAATCCATTTCACCATATCATGTGAAGTGTCCCCTAAATTGGCATCATTAAGCTTGCCACAAAAGCTAACAAGAGTGCCATTTTCAACAAACCCACGCTCCCAATAATCAGCAACTAAGGCACCTATATCCATTGCTAGAACAAGAAGACCAGAGAAAAGCTCCAAAACGGGGCCTTATCACACCATTAATCATGCAAAAAAGAGACGGAAGAGCCATTGCCTACCTCAAAGGAAAAGTATGGAAAGAATTTGTCCCACCCTTTTAAGAGGTACATCCAAAGGCTATACCCATAAGAACCATGCTGGGTAGAAACCACTCACCATATTTGATTTTGATACCCATCTTCCTCCAAAGATTGTCTCTCTCTTTCATAAATCGCCAAGCCACCAGCCAAGAAGAGCCTCAATTAGAAGTCGCAAGTCCCTAACACCTAAACCTCCCTGAAACACACAGTGCTTCACAATGTTCCATCTTATAAGGTGAAGCTTGAAATCACTTCCAAAAGAACCCCACAAAGAAGAATTTCTGGATGCCTTCTAACTTAATAGCCACCAGAGATGGCAAGGGAAAGAGAGAAAGGATGTAATTCATGTAAAGTGGGATGCTCTAAGAGTGGAAATCTAAGTATCTATTGAAAGGGGGAGATTAACTTTTATCAAAAGTGTTCTCTCAGGCATCTCTTTGAAAGCACATTTTCCAGGTCTACGAAATGCATTTTCTCCATTATAGTGATATCTATGGGGATTTCCTCATACTACAGTTCAAACAGATCTCAGCATTGTTCTTGTTGAGCTTAAATGTGTCTCGTTATCTGTGTTTATATGTGTGCCTCAATATGATAATATAAAATAGAAACCGGAAAACAACTATATAAAATTACAAAAAAATACACCTTAAAAAATGATTGCGAAGATTCTTTAACTTTAATCGGCCATTCGGCCTCTTTGCTTACAAGGGATAAGGTTGCCTATCCACACCTCTCCAACCCTTGCTAACATCGGACATGGGTATTGTTGTCTTCAACGTCTGTGTAAGGGAATACAAGGTTCTCTCCTTTTTTGGGGGTGGGGGGTATAGATCTAAGCTCCTCATAAGATTTTTTTTTAAATTTAAAAAAAGAAATCTTAATCCTTTATGTGGGTCTCTTGGAATCAGCCTCTCTATGAGAAGATATGTCTGCAGAAGTAAGTATGTCTACATCTGGATCTCTCCAAACTTCGCGAAACCATCACCCACACTAGGAGGTGGTGGTGTGGGGATGGGGGTAGTGAACCTTAGGTAACCCTTAAAACTATCGCTTCCATCCTATTAACTAGTCCCCTCCATGGCTCATCCTAGGGCTAGCAAAATTTTGCCTGACCCGGAAAAACCATGTACAATCGTAAAATTTTCGTCCGAATTTTAAATCCACATACAAGATTTATCCTATTTCTACCGTCCGAAACTGATTTTGACTCGAATAGTTTGGACATTGTCAGATTTATCCAACCTACATTTCACTCGAACCTGAATTTTTGCCACCTCTACGCCTCCTCCTTTCTTTGCCATCTCAATGAGAAAGCAAGATTGTGACGGATGTTACCCTCTTGGAACATAATGGAGGCAAAGCCACCTTAAGCTTGGAACTAAGTCTCATCCATCATACAACAAGAAGACAACATTGCCAAAAACCAAGAGCACTGATGGCATCGATGCTCAGCTGCAGCAAAGTCAGGGTGTCAATAAGCTAGTTCTAGGAAGTACACGTAGGCACTGAATCCTATTTGCCCATATTTCTATAGCCATTTCGCCCACTGAACCCCATACCCCAGTGTTTCTATAACCATTTTGGGCAAGCTTTGGGACCCAATTTCGCAATTGCACTACTAGTGAAACACTTCATGATCATTTTTTAGGAAATGGTTTTTGTTTGAGAACTTGCCAAATGCTTGGCGATAGCCTTTTTCATGCTTCACACAAGGAAACAATCCTAGCATCCGAAAAATAAAAAGCCAGCCAAGTAAATAATTTCGTTACACAAGCCACGATCTCTGAAGATGGGTGTTGGCCACATCCAATAGGAAATACCGAATCCTTTTCTATTTTTTTGGAGAGGAGGGGAGGAATGTCTTGTTGCCTCGAGCCAAGCACCTTGCATAGATATGCAAATCATAGACATTACAGGTCAGGGGGCAAAACTTCCCAATGGACTTTTCATACTCTTTGAACTAAAAGATAGAATGATGTCACTACTCACTAATATTTCAAGACAATAAGCTGCCACATCAACACAAATGACAAGACCTCATGATCTCCAACCCTCTAAGAGTAAAACTGCCACCCCACGCAACAAGATGATGGGCCTAATGCATAATATGCTCCCAAAAGAAACGCAACATCTCTCTCTCTCTCTCTCTCTCTCTCTCTCTCTCTCTCTCTCACACACACACACACACAAAAGATATTTTGTGACATATGCTCTATTTAAGGAAACAATGACCAAAGCATCAAACTGCTCATCCTATGCAAAATAAACGTACCTCCTGTCTCTCAATGAAGCCCTGCTGTTTCAGGTCATACAATTGGAATGAAACTGCAAGCAAGCAGAATGTTGAAGAAATGATTCAGAAAATGAAATTTCAGATTAAGCCATTTCCATCCAACAACTTTGGCATCCCTTTTTCACCTTCCTATATTCCCTGAAGCTGGTTACAAGGGGAGAAGCGTTTTACTGTTATCAAAGGCCATCAAAGATAGACAGTATTGGGCTAGAACTTACAATCAATTTTCTCATCAAGTGGTGCATTGGGATGGAAAACAGAGAGAGCACGAGCAAATTCCTCAAAATCTAATATTCCATTGTGCTTGGTGTCAAATAAGTCAAATACCTTCAACAGTAACACATGAAAGCTATATAAGCATAAAGTAGTACAAAAACTTTTTTACTAAACTTTAGTTCGTTAGATAATCATACAACGCAATAATCTGACTAGACATAGTTCATTCTACAGTCCACATTGTATAAGCGTCCTGCTTCCTTTTCAGAGATGTCTCATGCCCTCCATTATACAAATGCATGAGAGCAATACTTAATATAGGTCTAGAACTAGAATTTACAAGCATGCTCGTGATATTATATCACTTAAATCAGAGTGCTAGATATCATTGGCTAAGGAATTTTGTTCACAACAAAGATGAAGATTGTTTTCTGCTTTTATTGACTGTTGCAACCTCATTGATCCCGCATTTCAAAGCTGCTCGATTTAACTGGTGTAATTATGAGAATGTTACCATTTTATCTCATTTTGACTGATTCCTCTTTGCAATTGATTGCGAAGACCATTTTCAGGGGATTCATCAAGTCATTCTACGTAAAATTACCCATGATCATTTTCCTACCCTTCTCTGCACCGAGGCCACTATTGGATGAAAAAGTCCTTCCAAATTTGGGAACATGTGCTTAGGGATGGAAGATTTTCAGGATCTTGTAAAATCCCTTTGAAAAGGGTTGAATATTTGAGGTATGCCCAGCTTCATTTCAGCGCCCCCCCCCCCCCAAAAAAAAAGCTAAACTTCCTAAAGTTAAAGCTCAAAGGGTGGAATAGAGATGTCTTTAGCCATTTGAAGACTAAAATGATCAAGTTAGTGATCATTTTCTGACCATTCCTAATAAACGTGAAAGGCTTGAAGTACAGAAATAGCTCTGTTCAGTTTGCAAATAGATTGACACCTTCCAGAGGCAAAGAGCCAAATAATATTAGATACAAGGCAAATATTAGTTTGCAAATAATGATTGCGAGCAAATAGTGAACTTGCGTGGCATTCTTATTTGGTTTGAAGCGGTGTCTGGGCTAAGAGTCAATCTCTCAAAGAGCTCTATCTTACCAGTTGGGCAAGTGGATAATATTCAATTACTTGCAGGAATTCTAGGATGCTCTATTGGTTCTTTTCCATCATCTTATCTTGGCCTCCCTCTTGGTGCAAAATTTAAGGATAAATCCATTTGGGCACCTGTGATCGAGCGTTTTGAGAGAAGACTATCGGGGTGGAAATCAAAGTATCTCTCCAAAGGGGGGAGACTGACACTTATTAAAAGTGTTTTGGCAGGCATTCCAGCGTACTTTCTCTCACTCTTCCCTTTACCAGTCTCAGTGGCTAATAGGTTGGAAGCTATTCAGAGAAAATTCCTTTGGGGGTCTTTTGATAGTGGCTTCAAATTTCATCTTGTTAGATGGAATATTGTCAAGAATCCCATACCAGAAGAAGGATTAGGTGTTAGAGATCTTAGAATCTTCAATGAAGCATTGCTAGGCAAGTGATTGTGGAGATACATGAATGAGAAGGATAGCCTGTGGAGAAGAGTGATTAGGAGCAAATATGGGGATAATGGTCTTGGATGGTATCCATCCAAACCAAGTGATGCTTATGGGCATAGTTTACGGAGGTTCATCCACAAAGGATGGGGAAGATTTTTTCATTATTTTTCCTTCAAGGCTGGTGTCGGTTCTTCTATTTTGTTTTGGCACGACCGTTGGTGTAAGGAGGGCCCTCTGTGAGATAGCTTCCCCTCTCTTTATGTGCTTACGGTGAATAGAGATGCTACTATTGCAGATTTTTGCCACCGTGAGCCTAGCACTATTGTGTGGTCTCCTGTTTTCATCCGTGATGCTTTGGTGGATGACTCTATCCTTGCCACCTTTCTCAGTAAGTTGAGTGATATTTCATTTTATGACTCACCTGATGCGGTTACTTGGGATCTCAACCCTAAAGGTTTTTTTCACTGTTAAATCTTATTATATAAAGCTTCTCTCTAATTCTACCTCCACTATGGAGTCTAGATTTTTGGGGCGGTTCCCTTGGAAAATTATTTGGAAGAGGTTGGCTCCCTTGAAGGTGTCAGTTTTTGTGTGGGAAGCTTCGCATGGGAGTATTTTGACATATGATAATTTACAAAAGAAGGGAATTATTTTGGTGAACAGATGTTCTATGTGCAAAGTCGATTTGGAGTCTCCTGATCACCTACTACTACATTGTCAATTTGCAAGGGCTCTATGGGAGTTATTCTTTAGTTGCTTGGGAGTCTCCTGGGTTGTTTCGGATTCTGTGAGGAATCATCTTTTGGCTTGGGAAGGTGCTTTTGGTAGGAAAGTTAAAGAGAGAAGCGTCTTATTGATCCCACATGCGATTTTTTGGGCTATTTGGCGAGAGAGAAACAAAAGAGTCTTTGAAGAAGAGGAGACGCCCTTTCAACGAATCAAAGATATTCTTATCAAGACTCTTTTTTTCTGGGATAGTGGGAACTTTTGTGACTCTTCTTTTGACGTAATTGATTTTGTGGATAGGTTCCATCTAGGGTGTACATAATCCTTTTGTAGGTGGCTTGTTTGCAACCATCCCTTTGTACATTATTCAGTTAAATATATTTTACTCTTTTTCCCTATCAAAAAAAATATTAGATACAAGGTGATCAAAGCAACATCAAATGGCTCATTACAGAAGAAGGTTCAAAGCCATTCATAGCATCAGAGTGGACAGGGTAAGTTCAAGCATCTTCATTGAATGATGCAATTATATGAGAAACCATATCATAAAGAGCACCTTTCGAGGCCATCTCCAGCGGCATCTCTTATGATTCTCTCATTCCAAAAAATGCAATCAAGCTAGAGGAGCTCCTAAAGAGGTCTAAGAACTAATCAATGAGTTGGGAAAGGATATTAAGTTAAGGAAATGGAACAAAGAAGTTAAGGAAATACAAACTATTGGATTCTGTTAATAAGCTTGATGTGAAAGAAGAATCTGATGGTCTTAGCAATGATGAAATCGACCAAAGGAGGGAGGCAAGAGAGGAGTTGGCAAGGGTTTTGCAGATGGAAGAAATTTTTTGAAGGCAAAAGTCAAGGGCTCTATGGCTTAAAGAGGGTGATCGCAACACAAAGTTTTTCCATAGAACGGTCAATCTGTGCAGGAAGTTCAACTTCATGCCAGGGGTGGAGATTGAGGGGAATCGTTATGAAACGATCGAAAGTATGAAAAACTCTATACATGGCTTCTACAAGAAGCTGTTTTCTGAGACTAGACCTTGGAGGCCGAAAGTGGGATGGCTTATCTTTGCACTCTTTATCTACCTCTGCCAGGGCTTAAGATGCAATTTGATAAAGAAGAAGTTATTAGAGCTCTACATGATTGTTGTGGGGATAAGGCGGGGGGATAAGGCGCCTGGCCCAGATGGAATGACTATGACTTTCCTTCAAGCAAATTGAGATACAGTGCGAGGGGATGTGTTGACTATGTTCTCAGAGTTTTACGCTAATGGGAAATTTGTGGCTAACCTTAATGCTACTTTTACAGAGCTTATGCCAAATAGAGCTGATGCAAAGTATATCAAGGCTTATCGCCCAATTAGTTTGATTGGGTGTATTTATAAGTTGCTCTCAAAGGTGTTAGCTTGTAGGTTGAGATGTGTCATTAGGAGTCTCATTGCTGAGAATCAAAACGCCTTTGTTAGGGGCAGGCAGATTTTGGATGCAGTGCTCATTGAAAATGAGCTCATTGACTCCAGAACCAAGTCAGGTGAGCCGGGGGTTATTTGTAAGCTTGACATCGAGAAGGATTATGACCACGTCAATTGGGATCTTCTTATTTACGTGATGAGAATAATGGGGTTTGGGAGAGATGGATTGCTTGGATTCGCCATTGTATTTCTCCTGCTTCTTTTGCGGTGCTAGTTAATCGCACCCCTTCTCAATTCTTTTCTGCTTCTAGAGGGTTGCAACAAGGTGACCCTATCTCCCTCTTATGTTCTTATTGATAATCGAAGTTTTCACAAAGATGATTAATTTGGCATGGTTAATTCGACTGTTACAGTGGGGCTTATTTCTGGTTTCTCTGTAGGCCGGTTGAATGAATCTGCCACTGATGTCTCCCACCTACTCTTTGCTGATGATACGATTATCTTCTGTGATAATGTTTGCGAGCAAATAGTGAACTTGCGTGGCATTCTTATTTGGTTTGAGGCGGTGTCTGGGCTAAGAGTCAATTTGTCGAAGAGCTCTATCTTACCAATTGGGCAAGTGGACAATATTCAATTACTTGCAGGTATTCTAGGATGCTCTATTGATTCTTTTCCAACATCCTATCTTGGTCTCCCTCTTGGTGCAAAATTTAAGGATAAATCCATTTGGAAACCTGTGGTCGAGCATTTTGAGAGAAGACTGTCTGAGTAAAAATCAAAATATCTTTCCAAAGGGGGGAGACTAACACTTATTAAAAGTGTTTCGTCAAGCATTCCAGCTTACTTTCTCTCACTCTTCCCTTTGCAAGTCTCAGTGGCTAATAAGTTGGAAGCTATTCAAAGAAAATTCCTTTGGGGGTCTTTTGGTAGTGACTTCAAATTTCATCTTGTTAGATGGAATAATATCAAGAATCCCATACCTGAAGGGGGATTAGGTGTAAGAGATCTTAGACTCTTCAATGAAGCATTGCTAAGCAACTGGTTGTGGAGATACATGAATGAGAATGATAGCCTGTGGAGAAGGGTGATTAGGAGCAAACATGAGGATTATGGTCTTGGATGGTATCCTTCCAAACCAAGTGGTGCTTATGAGCAAAGTTTGTGGAGATTCATTCACAAAGGATGGGGAAGATTTTTTCATCATTTTTCCTTCAAGGCTGGTGTCGATTCTTCTATTTTGTTTTGGCACGATCGTTGGTGTACGGAGGGTCCTCTACGAGATACCTTCCCCGGTACTCACCTGATGTGGTTACTTGGGATCTCAATTCTAAAGGATTTTTCACTGTCAAATCTTATTATCTAATGCTCCTCTCTATTCTACCTTCGCTATGGAGTCTAGATCTTTGGGGCGGTTCCCTTGGAAGATCATTTGGAAGACTTTAGCTCATTTAAAAATGTCAGTTTTTGTGTGGGAAGCTTCGCATGGCAATATTTTGACATGTGATAATTTACAAAAGAAGGAAATTATTTTAGTGAATAGATGTTCTATGTGCAAAGAGAATTTGGAGTCTCTTGATCATCTACTGCTACATTGCCAATTTGCAAAGGCTCTTTGGGAGTTGTCCTTTAGTTACTTGGGAGTCTCCTGGGTTGTTTCGGATTCTGTGACCAATCATCTTTTGGCTTGCGCGGGTGCTTTTGGTAAGAAAGTTAAACAGAGAAGTGTCTTATTGATCCCACACGTGATTTTTTGGACTATTTGGCAATAGAGAAACAAAAAAGTCTTTAAAGGAGATGAGACGCCTCTTCAACAAATTAAAGATATTATTATCAAGACTCTTTTTCTCTGGGATAGTGGGAACTTTTGTCAATCTTCTTTTGATATAATTGATTTTGTGGATAGATTCCACCTTGAGTGTACATAACCCTTTTGTAGGATGCCTGCTTGCATCCATCCCTTTATACATTTTTCAATCTAATATATTTTACTCTTTTTCCTTATCAAAAAAATGAGCTGGGAAAGGATAACGCACCATGCTCAAAGAGGTGTTTAGAGAATATTTAAAAAAAATTAGAAAAATTCTTTTCACAGACCCCCACAGGCAAGTTCTTTTACAAGTCCCAATGCTCATATGATCATTTAATTTTTGAAAAACTTACACTTATATTGATTCTTTGATCATTAAGCAAGATGGAGAATGGGAAATTATTTGCACAATATTCAAAACTCCAGCACATGGAAAGAAGGAATCGGGCAGAGAGAGAAAAGATGGCCTGTCAGATCATCCTAACACACAAGTCTTCTTCTCCGATGAATGAATCCCAAAATGCAACACACAAGCCTATTTTCTATCTATATCTATAAGAGCCGTGTAACACATTGTCTTGAAGCGCTTTCCACAGGATAGATACCCTTGCCAACCATGTATTTTTGGACAATTCGCAAGTTTAGCCACAATCACAAAGTTTTCCCCCTGTTTCGGCAATTATTGTGGTATTATCTCCCATAGCACCGGCCACAATGCCTCCACCACAAATGCTCTTGCAATTTTCTTTCCAATGGGAAGAATTGGGTTTTTCCCTGTACGTCAACTGTTTGATTTTCAGTTTCAATCAATGCAGAAGAAACGGCTCTTCAGTTCTAGAGGGTCACAACAAAGTAATCTTTTTTTTAGGGACAAAGAAATGATATTATTAATTTATATCATTAACAATGGAGCATAGGCACAAGAAAGGATGCTAGGTACAAAAGAGGATGCTGACAAAGCATCCAAAGAAGCTAATTACAACCCCAAGAAAAGACTATCCACAAAATCGACAATATCAATCGATGAGAAACAAAAGACCTCCTCCCCCCCCCCCAAAACAAAAAAAAAATCCTGAGCCACTTGTCCTTCAAGTAATCCACTTTCGCCCTCAATATTTATTTTGGTGATGGAGATTCTTAGCAAATTGGTTTCTTAGAGGTGGACCTCTTAGAAGGTTTCGCATTACTGACTCTCACTATTTGGAGTTAGTAAATTTCCATCTTTTTGCTGATGATACATTGACTTCCTTTTTTCCACCCTTTTTGCAAATTGGATGCGAGTAACTTTTGGATTCAAACATGCATTCTCTCAACCTGCAATTGAGCAAACCACGTTTTCACTTCATGACAACCACGGTTTGCCACACAATTGCTACATTAGCACGACTCTGTGTTACCGCACATCTTAACACAATTGCACCGGAACCCACATTTTGAATCACTGATCTAACGATTCTAACCATGCTTTTTTCCCCGACAAGGCCACTTGGAAGCAAAGTCTAAAACTCTCACTAGAGCCGTTTTTGCTTGGGTGGCCACTATAGATAAGGTTCCCACACAGGATTTCCTCCAACAAAAAAAAGGAATTTCACTTTACAAGCAGGTGTTGTATGTGCCTATGGGATGAAGAAGAGGCTAATCACCCCTTTCTTTGTCAGTGGGCTTCGTCTCCTTAGCTTTTGATTCTCTCTTATGGGGGTCAGTTCAGGTCATCTATGAAAAGTCAAAGATGTTTCGGTGAGTTGATAAGGAGGATGTTGTTCGCATTTGGATTATTACCACAGCTATAGAGTGGAGTATCAAGTAAGAACACAACCGGCACATCTTTCAGGTCATGTCTCATCAGGAATTTAACCTTTATTTTTTGAAGAGTTTGTACAGAACATTTGGCCTTGTTAGATTCTGTATATAAGAATAATCATGAGAGTATAGGAACATGATATTTTCTGTATTTGCCCTTTTGTTCACGGGTGACATTTCCTTAGTGTGCTTCTAGTGAAATTTTTAATTACTCATACAAAAAAAAATAATAATAATAGAAAGTTCAAGAAGTACCCGGTCAGCAAACAAGCTCTCCTTTTTGTTTGTCTTAAACAAAGCCAGCTGAAATTCTTCCTGTGGATGCCACACAAGAAAACACAGAAATCAGCAGGTGTAATGCATCACATGTTTGCAAAAAATGAAAAACCAGAAGACCCTCAGAAGCTATTACCTTGTTGATAAGCCCATCATCAATGACAGCACTGCTAATCTTCTTGAACAGCTCATACAGGGCTTCTATCTCACTAACACTGACTGCATAAAAGAAGCAATTCGCATTCAACATCACGTAAATGTACCACTTCAAACATGAAGAAAATGAGCAAAAGCAGGCAAAATCAAAAGCTTGCCGCCAAAAAGTGAGCCAGCAGAAATTAGTATAGGCCGTTATGAGATCTCCAGAAAAAAATGATCCGTAGACGCAAATTGGTGCAACTTTCAAATGTTTAAGTTTACAGGTGGATATGACTGTGCACTCAAGTTTGCTTTTATGTTTCACTCGTCGAAGCAACAGGCTCTTTTTTTAATAATCAAAAAGTATAATAAAAAGACATCAAGGCAATGTACCAATGGGGCAACTACACACCCATGTACAAAAGGCCAAAAGGGGCAACAGCAAAGATCATCATTCGTCATGCTTTCACAAATGATATTATCTACAAAATCCAGAAAGTCAAATTCTGTCACAATTAAGCACTTGACTGCAACCATGCGAAATTCTCAAAAGTAAAGCTTGAACTCTTGATAAGACATATCATTTGCCCTCAAAGGCCTGCTTCCTCTATATACTCCACCAAAAAACCAATGTAATAATCATTCACATTCCAATATGTTGGGCTTAGATATTAGGAATGGTGTGCATTTCTGATCCTTTGTTTTTTTTGTTTTTTTTTTGTGGCAATGATCTTTTATCACCTATCTCTCCCATTTTCTCTGACAGTCATCATCATCATCCAGACCAGTGGGTCATGTACTCATGTTTACACTTTGGGGGCTTCAGAGCCAGAGGTAATATGTTGTTGTCCTAAGAAGCTATTCTGCTCAGCTTAAGTTGGAGATTATTGCATGTTTGATCTGAAACGTGCAGGAAGTTCCTTGTGCTGTATAATTTCTGATGGAACTACTTGGCAGTATCAGTTTTTCTGGGAATTGATAGGAATACCAACAAGAACTGCTGCAGGTTCTGTTTTCTTGAGGTAACAGAGAAGAAATGTAGATGCAGTGATATATTACATAAGTGATCATTGTTGTGCTATTGCTATTTAAGTTATTTCTGAGATTGGCAGTATTTTCTTTCATACACCCATTTGGTAGTAGGATGATTACGGCTTCAGGTTATCTTCGCGTAGTTATTATGCAAGGGGCCCTAACCTCCGGTGGGAATTTTCTCCAGCTGAGTCCAATTGCACTTCCTTTAGACCCTTTAAATAAAGGTAATTTTTCTTTACCGATCAAAACGAGATTAGTTTTGCCAATACAAACAATATTGTAGGAGGAGAACGTGGACAGTAGTTTGCTCATAGCTCCCTCTGCAGAACAAGCTACTGCATGAATGCAATCTGACCTTCTAGGCCCGCCGACTCAGCTGCTACAAGCTGATGTCCCAATGCAACGGAATGTATAAATATACTCCTCCTGAAGAAGCTGCACTGTGCTCAAACTTGAGTTACCCATGAGTTCAATCATTGCGCAAAATAGGTACTCTGTCGAACAAAGACCTGGTCTGATGCTTCCCAAAAGCAAACTCAGGCAAGCAACACCAAAATATTGTCTTCATATTTTCCAGGAATTGATTGACCGCCCAATTGGTCTGACTTGTTTTTGAAGTTTTATGATCAGCACAATATCCGCATCAACTCGAAGTACTTTGATTTTTAACATCCCTGATATTGTCCAAACCAAAAGTAATGCTTGCTCACAACATTTGCAGCATCAAATTAACATCCTTTTTAGCCTCTGTCTCATGACAACTTTCTACGTGGTTGTCAACCTTTCATCATTCAACAGACTATAAGAGAAGGAAATCAAGTGACAGATTGACAATGAAGTCTTTTCCTATACCACCCTATGGTTTTCTATTATGCCCCTTGTCCAAACTCTTCAAGGCAGTAGGAAGGACTTCAGGCAATTAGTAAGAGCAAGTACTCCTCCGCCCATGTTTGGAATTTTCTCATGAAGAGTGAGGGGCACTAGAGAGTAACCCTTACTCCTCCCAACCTTCTTTACCATCATCTTTCTAACACCTCAATTTGGATGTAAAGGATAGCAAGCTATGTATACCTAATGAGGAACAGTAAAGTTACCGATTAGTTTTACATCACCTTGAAAATGAAAAGTTTACCTTAAATGCTATAACTATAAACTAACAATCTAGGATGTTGTTTCTTATTGATCACTTACCCCGCCCCCCTCTTGCCAAAATATACAAACATAGGAAAGATAGTTACCCACTATATCTTATTTTACTCTCATTTACTCTTGGATCTTGAATTCCTCGGTAGACAATTAAGCTAATATGATGATTTAGAGACAACCGCTGTGAGAAGAGCTACCTACTGGTATACTTTTTACCTCCTTTAGAAAAGGGAGAAGAAAATGGAATCTTTCTACAAGGCTAGAGTGTCTTAGGTTGGAAATAAGTTCTTATTTGAGTGGTACAGAAACCTACCAGATTTCATCGAGATGTAGGTTCCCTTCATCGCAAGGTTTTGTTTTGTTTTAAAAGTAAAAAACTACATTACCTGCGTACATTTATCCAACTCAGTTATCTTTGAATAAACAACTTTCCAGCAGAATAAAGGTTGGTTGCATTATGACAACGACAACTAGCATATCCCTTCCATGAATCGCTTTGACTTTTTTAAAGGTTTGTAGTTATGCACTAAACCCGTCTCAAAAGAGTGCGTCCTGTAGGTCTTTTCTTTTCTTCTCCTTTTTTTTTATGAGTAATCAAGAGTTGTATGAAGAAGACAATCTAAGGATGTCACCCATGTACAAAGAGGCAAATACAAAAACATTATCCTCTCAAGCTCTCATCCATAATATAATCTACAAAATCATAAAAATTCAAATTTCTTTCACCGTTATGCACAACAATCCAATGACAATCCTACTTGCTGTAAACTCGACTTCAGAAAGTTGTTCTCATGGCTCTCTCCTTCCAAGCAGCCCAGCAAATGACAAACAGGGACCGTTTCTAACCTCCAAGAACCTTACTCTTCTTCTTCCTTCTCCTCCAACCCATTCCTAAACCTGGCCAACATACTGTATTGATAGCTTAAATAGTGAAAAGCGATTCACAACTTTGACAATAGATGGTTTGACCTAACCAACCCCCATCAAGAGAGAGCTAAATGTCAAATAGAAAAAAGTGAAGCAACTCACCGGCAATGCACATGAAAATGATCCACGTATTCTTCTTCCTCAAAACACATAGAGCACCAACTTAGACCACTAAACTTCTTTTTAAGCATGTCCTTCGTAGGCGCCTCTCTTTATGCCCACCCAAACAAAGAAGCAAAGCTTTTAGGGGAGCTCTAGATTTCCGTATGTACTTGGGATGGAAATCAAAACCATTCAAGCCTTCAAAACCAAAATGCAATACACAAAATTTCTTTACTGTAAAAGACCCTTAGAATCATACGGCAAACAATCTTATCATTGCCATGAGGCAATATCCTCCTACCAATCATTAAGGCTTTTCTCACAAAAAGGCAAATTCCAATAGCTAATATCAACATTCAATGGTACCACTTCTTGTACCATTGCTTCCTACGACATTTTTTTTGGGGGGGGGGGGGGGGGGGGGGGCTGGTTATATATTGATCCCACCTAGCGAATTAAGATACGTGATAGAATTCTATCAATTCGTCGAGGCCAAACTTCACTCTTTTATCCCCTAAAGATTCTTTTGCCAGACCTAGCATGCAGCTCCATAAAGAAAGACACAAGGGCATCCAACACAACAATCAAATCTGCAATCAATACATAATATTGGAGGTACTATGCAACTTATTTTTTCGGTCAAGCATTAATTACAGCAGACTGACAAATGTACAGACAGAAAAGATAGCATCAAACCCTCTGACAGGTTGTCTAGACTATGATGCTTCATGAACCATATATGAAGGATAATAGGTCGAGAACATAATATGTTTACTCTTGTTTGACTGGTGCATGCCATAGCCACTTGACAAAAGAATTCAAAACCAATTCGACCAACATAAAACGGAAAAGAACTCAAAAAGCAAACATACACACTGTCTCCCTTGCAAGAGCTTCTGGATTTTCTAACCCACGAGGTGATTTATATAGCTCAGAATCGCAACAATTTGCAACGGCTGCAAAAGCATGCTTCAATCCCTCTAGGCACTGCAACATGGTCTTTTCCAGAAGTCAAAAAACTCCATACCTATGCAATTACAAACATAAGAAGCGAGAAAAGCCTATCAAGAAAAATTACCATACGATGAAAAATTGGCAGCTAGCGCGAAAACTCGGGCCCGCAGCCTCTCTCCCACTTCCTCTCTGTCTCTCTCTCTATCTGCCTTAACTTGTAATTAGGGCTGAAACCGACCCCTCCATGACCGCCGGTGAGGGATCGAACACCAGAGCTAACAGTGGTGGTGGATTCGCGATGGTTTAGGATTGTCCCACTCGATGTCCTCCTTCAATCACGCTCAGGGGGCGGAGGGTTGCTGGAGCCTGCAAGCGGGAGAGGTGAAGCTTTTCTTCTGCGAGCCTTACCCGTTGGCAATCACGCACCCCATTACGTTCTTTTTTTTTATTTTTTCACTTTCTTTTTTTACCGCGTTTTTTTCCCCCCTACTTATCCACGCTAAGAGGTGGTGGTTTTTTTTCCTCTCTCCTTTTTTTGGGTCCAACCAAAAAACCCGAACTATGAATATTCTAAAAATTATTTTTTAAATTTAATCAAGCTTAACGAACCACACTTAGGCCCTGTTCTATTTCGCATTTTTTATGATTTAGTTAAGAGTTTACATCTCCTTACAACTTCTTACATCTCCTTACATCTCCTTACATCTTCATACATCTCATAGATTTATTCATTTATTTTAGTTATAGAAATATGTATTTTTTTAATGATACTACCAATATACAAAATTTATAAATATCTTATAAACACAACATTTACATAAATATAAAAATATAATATAATGACGTAAATTATATTTGAGTTTCGACATGAAATATACATTATTATAGATGACCATACATTTATTTATATTTAAAATTATTTACTTAAAATAGGAATTTATTTGAAGAGTTGTATTCAATTTTGTCAAAAAAGTTTATTTTTTTGTTATACTTTGCTTATTCGATCAAACTAATGTTCATATAAAAAATCTTGGATGAAATTTTATTCACCAAATTTATGGAGATTAATATATTTTATTGTTGTGTAATTAACTTAATTAATTGTTTATTTTTAATAAGTATATTATTTTAACATTATTATTTTTCATCCAAAACGTTCATTGTAAAATAAATTATACTATACAACTCTTCAACAATTCAACAACTCCTTACATCCATCCTTACAGCTCCTTACAGCTTCTTACATCTTCTTACAGCTCCTTACATCTTCTTATAGTTTCTTACATCTCCTTACAACTCATTACATCTCCTTACAGCTCCTTACAGCTATCTATCTATCTAAAACGTGAAATAGAACAGGCCCTTAGGCATACTTTCAGCCAATCGACTACATAATTTTTCAGGTCAAAAATTAACACTATTGCATGATTAAATTACATATACATATTCTAAATTAGAACTTGAATCTCTTACTATACTTTAATAAATCCTTGTCCTACTTGGATGAATATTTTTTCGTTTCCTTTTATGTATCTTTTTGTTATATTAGTTCGTATTTGTAATGCAAGATGAGGTAAGTTCACTTACTGGATTTATGAAGTTAATGAAATGTCTTTAAATTCTAATGTGGATGTTTGATATCTCTCCCTTCTTGTCTTCTAACCCATCCGTTCCCCATTTTTGTTACATTTGCTTTCATTATAGTGCTCTATATGGTACTAAGTGGTCGGGGAAAGTTATGTGAGGACATCCATTGGTTTCTACTGCTAGGCGAAATTAACCATGTTAGAGTTGTGATAGTAGTGATAGGGAGATGCATGATAGACAGCCAGAAAGTTCGTCAGAAAATGAAATCAAACAACAATAACGTAGACCAATTTAACAAAAAATTCAAAATCTGGCAATTTACTTAGGCAATGAAGACGAAAAATACATACATTGTTCATGGTTCCACCCACTTGATTGGAAAACTTATCACTCCCATATGCAAGTAACCTCTCGATGATTTCTTTTGCTATCCGAAAAATGGCTGACAGCTACAAGAATTTCGCGTTTCTATGAATTTTGTTTGTAGGGTTTGAACGAGGGAATCGATTATATATATTGAAAGTGGAAGAAGACGAATGATCGTGAGCATCGAAGATAGTGGATAGATGACTGACGTCGTTGCATGCTAAGTCACAAAGACGAGTATTAGGGAGCACACTTTTGAGTTCATAAGTGTTTCTCACTTCTTAACTATATTGAGATAATTTACTTCGTATTGCATCATAAATATGAATATCATATAATGTAAGATGGTTAAACAAAAAAGAAAAAACAAAAGACATATACATCTAAAATATTTATACGAAAACGTTCAAGGGAGATGGATGATAATATCTTAAGCAAAAAAGCTGTTCGAATGACCACTAAGGTGACGGTTGGTGTTTTATTTTGTTGACATCAATTCTTGTATATAATTTGTTACAATGATGGAGATCGAATTTTGGAAAGTGCTCATAAAATTGACAAAACAAATTGTATGATGTCGCATAATATAAATTCAAATAAAAAAATTGTTGTTAGATTATAGAAAATACTTCAGAGTTTTTTTTGGGGTGAATTAAAGGGGAAAAAAAGGCTGTGGTTAAAAAAAAAAAAGAGAGAGAGAAATAGAGTTGTGGGATAGGAATTTCCAATGAGTTCACGCTCCAAAATGTCACATTTTCTAAAAAATTCTTGTATCAAAATACCATCAAGTTATTTTTTACTTTCCAAATGCCACTATGTTTCAAGTGTTTTTTTTTTACCCCCATAAGAAGGATAGGATATCAAGCATCATGCTTTTGAATTAAATGGCAGTTAGGCATCTTCATAAATTTAGTAAGTGAACTTACCTCTTTTTTTTTTTTTTTTTTGTAAGAAAGGTAAGCATTGCAATCTAAGCAGCCCTTCTCTCAAGGGTTCTCCCTAGATTATCCTCGTAAAGAAAAGAAAAAAGGTCCCTATGCGGAACCACATTCCATACAACTACGGAATAGATGGAATGATCAAATTTTACCAGCCAATCGGCTGCGCAATTTCCTTCTCTAAAAATATGATGAATAAAAACCTTATTACATAACTGAATGCAAGCAAGTATGTCCTGTGCGAGTACTTGTATTTCCCACGGCGATTGAGTATGACCTTAAACGGCTTGAATGAGAGTTTTGTTGTCTCCTTCTATGTGAATATGAGTGAAACCTGCTTGTACTGCGGCTTTGATTCCGTTGCGCATAGTTATTGCTTCTGCTATCAAGATTGAGGATGCTCCTAAGTTGAATGCTGATGCTTGAATGAACTTCCCTTCCCAGTTACAAATTATGAAACCTCCTACTGCACCTTGTGATGATTTTGATCCATCAAAATTTATTTTGATGAACCCCCTTTGTGGCTTCTTCCATGCTATCTAGTATGTCTTCTTCCGGTTGATGGCTAAATGATGTGGTTTTGGTGGTTGAATTGTTTATGTAAGTTTGTATCTAATACGCCATTCGGCGGAAACTTTTTTGACTCTTATCAATGTTGTACCTGGGTTAGGTGTTTCACTATGAAACACCATGTTGTCCCTTGTTTTCCATATACTCCATAATAGTGCGACTAATATATCCATTTTGACTGCAGAACCGATAGCTCTGGCAGTATTAAGCATTTGTAATAGACCAATTCGTGGGTTGAAGAGGAGATTTGTGTTAACCCAGTTATGAGAAGCTGCTAATCTTCAACAATCCTGTGAAATGTTACATCTCAAAAACAAATGATTTGTATCTTCAGTCTTCGATTGACAAAAAGGGCAACGAGAATCTATATTCATGCCTCTTTGAACCAAGGTTCTTCTAGTAGGAAGCGATGCATGGCAAATTTGCCAGAGAAAAATTTTTGGCTTTGGCATGATGTCTAATTTCCAAATCCAATTATACTCCCAGACAAGTGGATTCACAAGGTCCAACCCATGGGCCGCCCAAGTTGTTGTCTTAGTAGAAAACTGGCCATTGCCAGAGAGTCTCCAACAGACAGAATCGGGAATTGAATTGGCACTGATAGGTGTTGTCATAATCAACTGCACGTGAACATAGTCTACTAGTAAATTGAGTCTTGCAATATCCCATTCCTTACTTTTCGTTATAAACTGTGATACCTTAAGGGAGGTATCAATGAGGGAGAGGTCCATAACCTTGAGTAAATTGGCTAAACTATCATTTGCACACCAATTGTTGAGCCAGAAATTAATATTTGTTTTGTTACCAACTTTCCATCTTACTCCTTTTCTAAATTGGTGTCGATTCTTAAGTACACACTTCCAAGCCCACGAGTCGTTCTTTTTGGCTTTAATAGCAAAGAAGTTTTCGTCAATTTGGTATTTTGCTTGCATTTGTTCCACCCACAGGCTCTGATTATAGAATAATTTTCAGGTTAATTTGCTTAGAAATGCGTTATTAACTGCTTCCATTTTTCTAAGCCCAAGTCCCCCAACCTTTTTGCGTTGACAGATTTTGTCCCAGGAGACCATAGGCAGGCCTTTATTGTCATTTGACTTTTTCCAAAAAAAAATCTCTACTAATTTTATTAATCCAACGATTAGTTTCTTTGGGTAGTTGAAAGCACTGCATTGCATATGCAGGCATTGATTCGATGTTTGACTGGATAAGTGCCATTCTCCCTGCCTTAGAGACGTGTTTGGTTTTCCAAGTTTGCAATTTTGCAGCTGTTCTGTTGACTAATTCCGAAAACGTTTCTGTTTTTGGCCGACCCTTGAAAACTAGACATTCAAGGTACTTACCAAGGTTAGCTTGGTGCGTAATGTTGAAAATGGATGATACAATTTGCTTGTCATAACTAGTTCCATTGCTAGAGAATGTGAGTGACGATTTATGAAAATTGATGAGCTGCCTAGAATTTTGACAGAAATTACGCAGTACAGAACTGAGCTCACGACAAGATTCAATATTAGTTCTGCAAAAAAAGAAGGCTGTCATCTGCGAAAAGCAAGCATGGGATTTTAGCAGCTCGCAGGGAGATTTTGATACCAATCCCACAGTTTTTCCTATGAAGCGCCTTGCAAAGGGTTCTGGTTAAAACCTCCATGCATAAAATGAACAGATAAGGGGAGAGAGGGTCTCCTTGTCGAATTCCTCTAGTAGGCGTAAAAAATCCACATACGTTATCGTTAACAATCACATAGTATGAAACAGTAGAAATGCAAGTTTTAATCAATTTTACCCACTTGGAATGGAAACCCAATTTGTGTAATGTACTGAGTAGGAAGCCCCATTCTATTATATTATAGGTTTTTTTCATATCAAGTTTGAGTGCTACCCAAGCCTTCTTGCCTTTCATATTTTTGAATTTGATCATGATTTCATGCGTAAGTATGATATTGGTATGGATGGACCGTTTAGGCACAAAAGCACTTTGGATATGGTCAATTATCTTTTCCAAAATCGGCCGCATTCGATTAGCTATAATCTTTGAAATAATCTTGTAAGCAGTGTTGCACAGGCTAATTGGTCGAAATTGGGCAGTTGTCGCTGGCGGATTCACTGTTGGGATTAATGCAATAAACGTATGATTAATTTGCTTGAGGAGTTTGCCCTCTTCGGAAAAAGATCTTACCGCTTGACAAACGTTATCTTTAATAAGATGCCAATAATCTTGAAAGAAAGCTACTCCGAATCCATCGGGCCCAGGAGTTTTAAACTTGTCCATTTGGAAAAGAGCATCCTTAATTTCCGTTTCTTGAATAGGTTCTAATAATCTTTTATTGTCATCTACGGTTACTAAGTTAAGCATTTACATCTCCATATCGAAGGTGACTGCTTGAGTTGATTTAAATCTGGTAGTAAAGTCATTGATAAACATTTTTTTCAATTTGTGGAGATTCATCAACCCATACTCTCGAATTATCCTTAATTTTCATAATTTTACTTCTTATCTTTTTTACCTTCATAGATTGATGGAAATAGCGAGAGTTTCTATCTCCATTTACAAGCCAATCTTTTCTTACCATTTTTTCCCAATATTTCTGGTTAAAGAGGTGCATCTTTTCCCTTTGCTTGATAAGTCTGTAGTGCCAGTTATTTAATCGAGCGTTGTTGGCATCCTACACTAATTTTGTTTCAACTTGAAGAAGCTTATCCGCATTCCGTTCAAGCTTATGTTTAAAATTTCCAAAGGCACTCTTACTCCATGTTTTAAGATCCAATTTGATTTTTTAGTTTCTGTGCTAGCTGGTACATAAAAGTATCTCGCGCTCTCATTTTCCAGTTTTGTTTGACAATACTATGCGTTTCCTGGTACGGAGCCCAAGATTTTTGATACTTGAAATTAGTGCCTCGTTGAGGGGGATGTGCTGGCTTCGTATTTAGCAGCACAAATGCATGGTTGGAACATGTAAAAGGACCATTAGAAACTAGATAACAGGGGAACAATTGTTCGCAGTCCTCCGTGAAAAGAACTCAATCGAGTTTTTCATAAACGAGTTGTCCTCTTAAGATTTTCTTCCAAGTGAAAACTCTCCCTTGGACATTAGCATCCATACTTCGAGTGTGAGCCAAGAAGTCAATAATTCGTCCTATTCGAGAAACAGTTAGAGGGACACCACCAATCTTATCAGAAGAACAGAGCATTTCATTAAAATCTCTCATAATACACCAAGGTAAATTAATAGAATTACTGAGTTGTTCAAGATGGTGCCAGAAAGCATCTTTATCTTTTTCATGCGCAGGAGCATAAACTACTGACAACATAAACTGCTTATTATTGTCTTTCTCGATAACATGACAGTGGATTGCCCTGTTTTCTTTTGCTATAACACTAACTTCAATATTGGATGGATTCCACAAACACCAAATTTCACCCCCATGATTGAAGGTTGGGATTGTGTCAAAATATGAAAAACCCAGATTCCTTATAATTAATTCCGTATTTTGTTTGCTAACCATAGTTTCGAGTAGAAACAAAATGTCTGGCTTAATGGTACGGTTAATAAAAGCTACTTCCTGTCGAAGTTGGTATTTTTTGGCACCTTGTACATTCTAACATATGACTTTCATAAAAAACAATTGAGAAAAAAAAGGGTCCAGTTCATAGGTCGTTCCTCCTGTGACATCTGATATGGCATTGGGAAAGAAGCGACAACGCTTAATTCCACTCACCAGTAAAATTTTGCAAAAAATAATGAACCAATCATACAACATAAGCTTAGAGGTAACAATTACCCCATACATACTTTTCAAGATACAGGAATTTAGAATACAAGAATAATGCCCAGTCACGTCATTCCAAAAAATAAGACTTCCCATCTGGCCCCAGAAGACGGCATTGGTGAAATCGCTGATGCGAAGCATACAGTGCTGTCCCCAGCATACTTGGAATGGGTATGTTAGTGCAAGCCAGAGACAAAGAGAAGACCATAGAATCTCACAACCTGTGTCAACAAAAATTGCAAAGCACAAGTACATAGCGACGAAAAAGAGGAAAGCAACCAGGCAAAACCACTCCATTTCAAACACTAAAGCCTGTAGCCAATGAAAAATCCAATTTGAAAGCTCAGTTAACCACAAATTCATGTTGTTATCATCCTTGACTTGTCTTTGTAATGGGCTATTTGAGGTACACTATTGTCGCCAAGGAGGTCCCATCCTGGCTTCATAGAAATTAACCTCGGGGACACGGCTATGGAACCCGACCAGAAAGGGGGATGAGTAGTAAACAAAGGAAGTGGCATAACTCGAGGGGCCCATCCCTGGCCGGTGTTGCCTCCAATCATAGAAGGGGTGGCAAGCATCCAGCAAGG
>JAKOGI010002824.1:0-65000 GCA_029747015.1 Carnegiea gigantea
TGCCGTCTTCAAAGAACTTGGAGAAAGAACTAGCTCTTATTGATATTGGATATGCTTGCTTTGCAATTCCAAAATTTCATGGCGAAAAGGAAGAGTTCGCAGGTTGGTTATCTAAGGTAGAACGAGTTTTTGCTTGTTGTATCCTTAGTGACCAAGAGAAGTTCAAAGTGGTTATTTCAAGATTGAGAAGATGTGCACTTCAGTGGTGGAATAAATACAAGTTTGAGCGAAAAAAGAAAGGAAAAGAAAAGGTGAGAACTTGGAAGAAATTGAGTAGTAAGTTGAAGGGTCCCTTTTACCCATCCACTTACATGCCCATGGAAGAAAGTATCTCCGTTAAGCTCACGGGTTCATTCCCTTCCACCCCACAAAAAGAACCAACCCCACAAAAGATCTTTCCCCCACAACCTAGGAGGTGTCTCAAGTGCCAAGGGCTTGGACACTTATCCACGGATTGCCCAAACAACGAGGTCATTACCTTGGAAGAAAGGAAAGCCGTGGAAGAAAAGAACGATCAGGAGGAAAGCCTTGAAGAAGAAATTGAACTCAAGGTTGAAAAAGAAGAAATACTTCACTTAGAGAAGGTTTCTCAAAAGCCAAACAAAGAAGAAAAGATCCAAGGAGAGGAAGCTTCAAGCCTAGTTGACCTACCTCTTGTTTTTGGTGACTGTGGTGATGAAGAGACCATTGAACTTGAGACCCAAAGATCCGAGTTGAAGCAAGAGGAGATTGTGCAAGAAATTGAGCAATCCTTCACCCAAGAAGGGTGCCAAGAAGATAATGAGGTGAATTTGGGCATAACCCCAAGAATTGAAGAGCATGTAGTTAAAGACCTTGAAGTGATGAAGCCATGTAGGGTTGCTGAAAAGTTTGAGCAACTCTTGACCCAAGAAGAATTCACCTTAACCCCCATTCAACCTTCCCAACCCCTCAAACCACAAAAGGACCGACAAGCCTTACCCCTCATTCATTCTTCCCAAGCCCTTGCCCCCAAAGAAGATTTCCCACTTTCGCCTCTTCTCCTCACCAGATATGACCCGTTTTATCATCCTCCCCTCCCCCTCTTCTATATCTCTCTAGAGGTGATGCCCTTTGACCACTTCCTACAACAGCTCCCATTTCATAAGCATGCCTCCCTTCATGAGAAGCTTGCCAACCCTTTGAGTTTGAGGACAAAGTCAAAACAACCCGGGGAGTATGATGCATATTTCCATATGCATCATTTTTATTCAAGACCAATTTCAAAGAAGAAAAGGGTCAAAGAAGAACATGCTTGGAAGTGTGCTTATTTGGTCTTATTAAGTGAGTTCAAAGACTCACGACACTATGAAGAGGTCAAAAAGAGGTTAAACTTGGCTAGAAATTTGGTGCTGAATTCATCCCTGCGGAACCCGATTTTTGTGACCATTTTTGGACAAGCTCAAGTGGACCCACAACTTGAGGGCCCATGTGCTTTTGAAGCTTAAGATTTCAGCTTTCAAATAAGCCCAAGTTTGTTTAATTTGGACATCATTTGGTTGGGCAAAATATCACTCAAAGATACGTTATGCTGATCCAGTCCAGTCTGAGATAGGGGCATTGTTTGGGCTATAACTTTCAGACCGCTTATCCAAATTGAGCAAATGAGCCCATTCTGGAAAATAGACTTCCAGGGCTTTCTAACAAGCCCAAGAACGTGTGATTTGGCCGAGTATTCTGGAAGTTATGCTCTGTTGGAGTTGAGGCAGTTGCAAGGATTAATGCTGGGAATATGAAGAGTCTTCGGTTACATATACTTGTGTGGCTGATATTGTCCACGTTTTAGATGCTTCTAGATTGATGTAATCAGCTGCAAAAATCCTAGAATATTCCTTGTAACCTCCCCCACCCCCTTTATGATGTGTCTTTTCATTTTTCTTAGACTTTTCATTAGCTAGTTTTAATTGTTAGGAGTTATTTGAGTCTTTTGATTGTCTGTTGCTGAGTCTATAAAAGGGGAGGGGCATGTGAAGCTAATCATTCAGCATTGTAAGAGATTTCCAAAGTAATACAAGCACCTTTGAGAGTGATTCTCATTTGTGTCTCAAAAATTCCTAGTTTTATATCTTGAATTTGGCTAATTCAAGTGGTGTTCTAGGTTCTCTATCTTTTCCAATTGGAGTGATTCCTTGGTAAGACAAGAGAATTAGCCCAAGATCAAGTCATCGAGTGGCTCCGTGAAGGATTATCTCAATTATAAGATCTTGTTCTATCCCTTTTTCTTGTGTAGTGAAGTTCTTCATCCATCTCATCCATCTTTCATTTCTTTTTCCAATTTGGCTTATTTGAGTTGGAGTGTGATTTGGTTCACTTGCCCCCCCACATATACATCACCATTCTTTTTGTCATGACCAGGCATGTGGGGGACAATTTAATGGTAGGAAGACAGCAACCAAGGTTCTTCAGTGTGGTTTTTACTGGCCTACTTTGTTTAAAGATGCATTTGAGTACTGTAAGAGTTACCCTAGATACCAGCAGTTGGGTAGAATATATACGAGAGATATGATGCCACTAAACCCCATCATTGTTGTAGAGGTTTTTGATGTGTGGGGTATTGACTTTATAGGATCATTTTCATCTTCCTCTGGGAATGAGTACATTTTGTTAGCTGTGAACTATATTTCTAAATGGGTTGAGGCCATCCCTTCTTGGACCAATGAAGCTAAAGTTCTTGTGAAATTTCTTAAAGAGAACATCTTTGCTCGATTTGGTATGCCCCATGCTATCATCAGTAATCAGAGCACCCATTTTAATAATAGATCTTGTGATGCCTTACTGAAGAGGTATTCTATAGTCCATAAGCTTGCTACTCCCTACCATCCCCAAACCAGTGGCCAAGTTAAAGTGTCTAATCGGCAGATTAAGTAGATTTTAGAAAAGATAGTAAGTAGGAATAGGAAAGACTGGGCTGATAAGCTGGTGGATGCCATTTGGGCATATAGGACAGCTTTTAAAACTCCCTTAGGTATGTCACCTTATAGGGTAGTTTGTGGTAAGCCTTTGTAATTTACCTATGGAGATAGAGCGTAAAGCTTGGTGGGCCATTAAAAAGCTCAATTATGACTTGACTGAGGTAGGTGAGGAGAGACGACTGCAACTGAGTGAGCTTAATGAGATTAAGACTGAGGCTTATAAAAGCACTCGATCTTACAAAGAGATGGCAAAGTTATTTCACGATCGACATATTTTTAGGAAAGATTTTGCCCTGGGAATGAAAGCACCCTTGTATGACTCTAGGCTCCATCTGTTTATAAGGAAATTGAGGTCTGACGGGCCCTTATATTTTCTCACATGTTTTTCCCTATGGTGCAGTTGACATTCAGGATCCTCAGAGTGGTGCCACCTTCAATGTGAATGGCAAGTGTTTGAAACAATTTTTGGAGCTATCGGACCAAGAAGATGTGGAGTGTCTGATACTCTACGAACCGAGCCATGATCGGTGATTGTGATCTGAAATAGTTTGGGTGTACTTAGGCCCCGATCTGGTTTGCTAGAAATTTCTTCTCTTCTCTCTCCTTCTTTCTCTCTCTTCTTCTTTCTTTGTTTTATTCCAGTTTCTTTTTGTATAGTTGGTTGCTTTTCTTTTTCTATGATTAGTTGTTTTGTTTTTGGATCTTGTTTTTTATTTTTGAATATATGTTTTCTTTTTAGATTTTTCTTTTGGTCTTTATGTGTCTATTCCACTCCCAATGAGGACATTGTGACATTTTGGTGTGGGGGGGTGGGGTATCTATGTGTACATACTTTTCTTTAAAAAATTTTGCAAAATTCAAAAAGATTTTGGGTTTGTTTTGGGGGACGTTTGTACTATGTCTGATTAGCTTAAATCCCCTGTGCTTTGGATATTAGCTTGTATATAAGTAGGATATGCGTGAAAAGTCTCTGGCCTCAGTGTTACATTCTAAGCCCTAATTCTAACTCCAATTGTTCATTATAGATTGTGTAATCCAATCTCTATTTATCCCTTCATCATTATCTTCATGTCTTAGGCTTCCATGAATGATTCTCCCATTTGCTTGTGACACGAGTCCTCTAAAAAAAATGAGGAAAAATGAGGGAAAAAAAGAATTAAGAAAAGAAAAAAGCGATGGAATAAAATTTGGAATAACAAGTATCCCTTTGAGGCATGCGCTACTAGACGTTACCCTTTGAGGCATGTGCTACTTGGTGTTACCCTTTGAGGCAATGTTACTACTGGAAAAGCTTGCTTCCAATGTTAATATGTTAATAATGTAGTTGTGTCAGTCAAGTGGGATTGAGTATGATTCTGGTAAATCTGAGCCTTGGGATGATGATACTTGCACACGAGCACTGGGATGGATTCAGAATCTTGATGTATAATGGGTTGAAAAATTAGTGTTTTGAGGTCATTTATGGGGTAGAGGATTTTGAAGTACATTTTGTGCATATATAGGTTAATAATTTGATTATATGGGTGATTTAGTTGATTAGAACGTGTGCATATCTTTTCCAAATTCTGTGCATATTAGCTTTGAGAAAAACCAAAAAAAATTTTCTTTTCTTTTTGAAATAATTTTTGTGGGTATTTCACTTGAAAACCCTCACAAGACCCCATTTGTCCACTTGAGAGACCGAGAGGTTTAAAAGGCTTATTGCATACGCTAAATATAACCGTGATTTCTACGACAGTAAGTTAAGACTTTCTTTATCTTATTTTTCATTTTTAGTTAGTTTAGTTTGTTTTACTTGAGGACGAGCAAAATTTTGATGTAGAGGTATTTGTTCGTGCAATAAATGTGTCATTTTATGATACTTTTATGCCTGATTTATACTCGTTATAATCATTATTTTTAGGTTTTTATTTGATTTTATTTTGTTTTGTAGGTTTTGATTATGGCAAAAATGCGAAAAAAGGATGAAAAATGCCGGAAATAAAGTAGTGGGCCAGATTACTCAAACTCGACCCAATCCTTAAGCCCTTTTTTATTGTTTAGCCCAAAGAGATGAAGAAAAAAAATAATAATAAATAAAATCAAAAAATATCCAGCCCTCACGTGCAAGGCACGTGATCTCTAAACTTTCCCCCCAGCCGTGTGCAGCTCATGTGACCTGTTACCCCCTTCCCTTATCCCTCACTTAATCCCTTCCCTTACTTCTTGGCTGAGAAAGAACACCCAAAAACCCAACCCCCTTGCTCCTCCATCTCCATCTTCATCATCTTCTCTCTCTCTCTTTCTCTAACCCATCTCTCTCATCACCATCGAGCGCTAGCGCAGCATGCCAAATCACCACCCCCATCCAACGGAATGCAAGCAGCAACCACTAGATTGCATCATCTCCTTTGCCCACACATTTCCAGATGGATGGTGTAGATCGAACGAGTTTGGGTATAAATTGAAGGGAGCCAGCATCATAAAGGAGGTTAGGAGGTCTTCAGGGTTGAATTAGTTTTAATTTTTGATGTTTAAGCTTGAAATTCACATGTGTTTTTCGATTTTTCAGAGTTAGGGTTTGAAAATTTCGGTTAGGGTTTGATGTTAGTTTGGGTTTGGGGTTCAAATTCCACATAATTATGCATCAATTTCATGTTTTCTGGTTGTAATTTATAGTTTTAGTTCATTTTTGTAATGTTTGGATGTTAGTTTCGGTTAATTTTAGTCATCCCATCCCCTGTTTTCATCTTGATGACACGACTACGATGTTTCTACCATTAATGGCGATGGGTGAAGCTCCTTTCTGACTTGGTTGGCCTTGAGCTATGTTTGTTCGTCTCCCCAGTTGCAGGTTCTGAAGTTTGTTCCTCTCCTCGGTTTGTTTTGCTCTCGGTTTTCCTTGCCAGTAGCTTAGCTTTCTTGGTTGTTTTTTTAATTGGTAATGCAATTGTATACTGTTTTCTTTAGTTTGGTTGATGCAACTGTTCTGAGCCTCTCTTTCGATTGCTTATGTTCTGGTTGATGTTAGTTTAGTTTGATTTGGCTTGATGATTATGTTCTGAACCTATGCTCTACTTACTTTGGTTGGCCGAATCCAAATCCCCAACCCCTTCCTTGATTCTGATTCTGAAGTTTTGTTTAAAATGGTGGCATTTCATTCAGCATTTATTTTGGTTTGGTTTATGGTTGCCCTGACTCTCTACATGATGATATGGATTATGTTTGCTCAGCCCTGAATTCCTCTCGCCTGCTGAGTCAGTTTTATGTGTCATTAATGGATAGTGAATGATTGAATGTATTTGGGTTCATGGTGGCTTTTTCATGGCTGAATTCGTACTCAATATGCCTTATTTTTGACCCCTCTGTGTTGGCTTTTAGTTGCTAAGCTCTGATTAGTTCATGTTGGATTGCTAGGCTTAAGATTGTTTGTTGATTCATATCGAAACTTAGAATCCTAATAGCTTTGGCTTTTCATAGATTTCATTGAGTTAGATTTGCTTTGGGTTAGATCGTTTGTTGAGCAGTACTTCCTTTCTTTTCAACTTTCTTTCTTTTGCTGGTTGTTTGATATAGATTTGCTTTGGGTTGCTGTTTTCATTAAGTTAGATTTCATTAAGTATGTTTTATTAGTTTTAAGATAATTAATGATTAGATGAGCTATTTTCTATTACCTTAATCTCAACCTCGTCCCCGAGGACACGACCTTCAAGTACTACGACGTTTGTAGTATACTTGCGGTGCTTCAGTTTTCACTCAAAATTATCGTATAATCAGTAGCACCCACCCCTCATATAAATTAAATCCAACAAGACTCCCAAAAAAAGGATTCTGTGGCACAATGAAAGGAATGAAAATAACAAATGAGAACTTCAACAATCAATATATGAATCACAGGAAGCACCTACTTATGTCCTAAGTATGAATTTCAATGAAGATCAAACAATATATCCCTTTTAACATGATTTTGGGTAATTTTTTTCTGGTACTGTCCAATATTTTTGTCAAGATTTTTCTGTAATTCTATAGTAAATTAAATGACAACAAAAAAGAAGAAGCTAAAAACAGAGCAGAGACATCAAGAAAGAAAGCAAGACAAGGATTCGTATCAAGCTCGCTCCCTAATTACTTTTTAGTGCGCGCAACTAATACAAATATAAAAGCATTCAGACGGTGGCCATGAAAAGATGAGCAAATCTGGCGAGGACTCGGTGGCCATCGCCACCATCATAAAAAAAAAAAACCAAAATATACAACAAAATCTTAAATAAAAGACAAAATAAAGGGTTCAAATGTTAACAAGGGTTCAAATGTTAACAATGGTTAGAAATAGACGATACCTATCAAATACGTTGAGGAGAGGTGGCGCGTATACTACACGCGCTGCTAATAAAGGTGTCGTTTAACTCCCTTCTTCCTCTATCGTATTTCCAAACCCCCGATCTGCCTAATCCTCGCTGAAAAATCCAACATAACCGCATAAACAGAGACGTGTACACCCGCACGCCACCGTCTAAGCAGCGTGTTGGCAGCATGGGTGGTACCTCTAGACTCGGCTTTGGCCGATCTACATGTTGATGGTGTTGTATTTTCAGCGTGCGAGGCGAATTTCATCAGTTGGGCACACAATAAATGACAAACCATGGGAGTATCGCAAATCTGGATCTTCATAGCCCTATCAGGATTAATTAACTGACTGCATGTAGCTCTCTCCACTATTGAATCCGCCAACTTTGCTGGTTCTTCACCTCCCAACCCCTAACTCACACAATCAATTGAACACAAACGGCAAAAACAGCAAAAAAATGAATGGTTGGATGAAATTCGGATCCCTAGTCTTTCCCATCAAACATCCTATTCACAACTCACTCTATGTTGAATGAATGGAGAGAGGCAAGAGAAAGTATCATATTTTTCTTCTCAGTTTCCAATTTTATTAAGCCAACTAGAGCATGGAAACTATAACATGAGCTTGATAACAGTGATAATGGAGAGATGAAACTATAAAATCTGAATACAAACCTTGAAGGTCAAGTATTAGTTCTAAACCATAAGTTCAGAAAGACAAACTAAAACTAAAACTCCTAAGGCAAATTTAGTGAGACAATGCATATGCTACGAATGAATATTTGCACACTTACAATTACAAACAGATAACCAAAACCATAAGCAAAAGCTAGCCTAACTCACCATAATGACCCTTAATTAAATGACCCTTAATTAAGTTCCCAAAAAAGAACTAAACCATGAGTTCAGACCCTTACTTAAGCTTGATAAAAGTGATGATGGTGGGATGAAACTATAAAATCTGAATTCATACCTTGAAAGTTGCATTATCAGATCTGAAGCTGATGCCTGGAATATACCAACTAAACCATGACTTCAGAAATACAAACTAAAACCAAAACTTCTAACTGAACCAGAATATAATAATCAACAATGGCAACAACAATAAACTCCTGAGAATGCCATTCCAATCACAAAATCAGAAGCTTCAACACGAATCCTGTAAGTAAATATTACTTGCTGCCTTTCCCATAATATAAAAATCAATAACAGAAATAACAATAAACTTGAACTTGCTTCTCCTTTTTCTCACTATGCCTCAAGTGAATTACCTAAACCGTCCAAAGCAGAACCAATTTTCTTTTTTGCATATTTTTTCTAATGGAGTAACTAAACATGCATACAATCAAAACCAGAGCAAGGTGCAAATTTCCTACATTTTTAATCAAAATCAGATCAAGGCAAATTTAGAGACACAATGCATATACTACGAATGAATATTAAAACACTTACAATTACGAACAGACAACCAAAACTATGAGGAAAAGCTAGCCCAACTCACCGTGATGATCCTTAATTAAGTGCCCAAAAACCCAGAACACAAATCAGCAGCACCCACCCCTCATATAAATTAAATGGAACAAGACTCCCAAAAAAAAAAAATTCCGATAATTTTAATCAAATTCAGAACAAGGCAAATTTAGAGAGACAATGCATATACTATGAATGCATATTTAAACACTTACAATTACAAACACACAACCAATACCACGTGTAAAAGCGAGCCCAACTCACCATAATGACCCTTAATTAAGTGCCTAAGCACCCAAATCACAAAATCAGCAGCATCCACCCCTCAATTAAATTAAATGCAACAAGACTCCCAACCAAAAAAAAAAAAAAAAAATTTTCTGGCATGGTAAACTAAATATAAATAACAAATAAGAACTTTAACAATCAATATATGAATCACAGGAAGCACCTACTCATGTCCTGATGAGCATAACTTTCAATGAAGATCAAACAGTATGTCCTTTTTAAAATGATTTTGGCTAATTTTTTCTGCTACTGTTAAATATTTTTGCAAAGATTTTTATGCAATCTAATACAGCAAATTAAGTGACACAAAAAAATAAGAGGCTAAAAACATAGCAGAGAAATCAAGAAAGCAAGGGAGATGAGGCTTCATACCAAGCTCCCTACCTAATTACATTTTGGTGAGTGCAAGTAAACCAAATATAAATGCATTAAGACGGTGGCGATGAAAAGACGAATAGATCACAGCAAATTTAGAGAGACAATGAATATACTGCGAATGAATATTTAAAGCCTTACAATTACAAACATATCACTAAAACCATGAGCAAAAGCTAGCCCAACTCATCGTAATGACCCTTAACCAAGTGCCTAAAAACCAGATCACAAAATCAGCAGCACCCACCCCTCATATAAATTAAATGCAACAACACTCCAAAAAAAATTTCCCACAATTGTAATCAAAATTAGATCAAGGCAAATTTAAGAAAAAATGCATATAATACGAATGAATATTTAAAGACTTACAATTACAAACATACCACCAAAACCATGAGCAAAAGCTAGCTCAGCTCACCATATTGACCCTTAATTAAGTGCCCAAAAACCCAGATCACAAAATCAGCACCACCCATGCCTCATATAACTTAAATGCAACGAGACTCCCAAAAAAAATTTCCCACAATTGTAATCAAAATCAGATCAAGGCAAACTTAGAGAGACAATGAATATACTACGAATGAATATTTACAGACTTACAATTACAAACAGGCAACCAAAATCATGAGCACAAGCTAGCCCAACTCACTGTAATGACCCTTACATAAGTGCCCAAAGAACTAAACCATGAGTCCAGAACCTTAATTAGGCTTGATAACAGTGATGATGGTGGGATAGAATTATAAAATCTGAATTCAAACCTTGAAAGGTCCATTATCAGTTCTGAAACTGATACCTGGAATACAAACTAAACCATGAGTTTAGAAATACAAACTAAAACCAAAACTTTTAATTGAACAAGAATATAATAATCAACAATAGCAATAAGAATAAACTCCTAAGAATGTCAATCCAAGCACAAAATCAGAAGCTTCAACACAAATCCTACAAGTAAATATTAAGTAACGCATTTCCCAGAATATACAAATCAATAACAAAAATAACAACAGACTCGAACCTCCATCTCCTTTTTCTTACTGTGCCTGAAGTGAATTACCTAAACTGTCCAAAGTAGACCCAATTTCCTTTTTTGCATATTTTGACTAATGGAGCAACTGAACACGCATACAATCAGAACCAGAGCAAGGTGCAAATTTCCAACAATTTTAGTCACAATCAAATCAAGGCAAATTTAGAGAGACAATGTATACTATGAATGAATATTTAAACACTTACAATTACAAACATACAACCAAAATCATGAGCAAAAGCTAGTCCAACTCACCATAATGACCCTTAATTAAGTGCCCAAAAACCCAAATCACAAAATAAGCAGCACCCACCCCTCATATAAATTAAATGCAACAAGACTCCCAAAAAAAAGATTTTCTAGCACAGTAAAATGAATGAAAATAACAACTGAGATCTTCAATGAATCACAAGAAGCACCTACTCATGTCCTTCTGACTATAAATTTCAATGAAGATCAAACAGTATATCCCTTTTTAACATGATTTTGGGTAATTTTTTCTGGAACTGTCAAATATTTTTGCAAAGATTTTTATGCGATAATATAGTAAATTAAATGACACAAAAAAAGAAGAGCTAAAAACAGAGCAGAGAAATCAAGAAAGAAAGGGAGACGAAGCTTCATATCAAGCTCGCTAATTACGTTCTGATGAGTGCAACTAACCAAATATAAATGCATTAAGACGGTGGCCATGAAAAGACTAACAGATCTAGCGAGGACTCAATGGTCATTACCACCATCGTGAAAAAAAACCAAAATATACAACAAAATCTTAAATAAAAGACAAAATGAAGGGTTGAAATGTCAACAATTGTTAGAAACAGACCATACCATCAGATCCGTCAAGGCGGGATAGCGCGTATGTTACACACGTGCTGCCGATGAAGGTGTCGTTGAACTCCCTTCTTCCTTCATCATGTTTCCAAACCCCTGATCTGTCCAATCCTCGCAGAAAAATCCAACATAACCCCATAAACGGCGGCGTGTACACCCACAGGCCACTGCCTGGTTAGTGTGTTGGCAGCGTGGGTGGTACCACTGGACTCGGCTTTGGCCGATCTACATGTTGGAGGTGTTGTATTTTTCAGATGGTGGTGCAAGGGTTGTGTACAAGGTGGATTTCATCAATGGGCCACATAATGAATGACGAACCATGGGAATATCGCAGATCTGGATGTTCATAGCCCAATCAGGACCAATTACCTGCCTGCATGTAGCTCTCTCCAACACTGAACCCACCAACTTTGCTGGTTCTTCACCTCCCAACCCCCAACTCACTCAATCAATCGAACACAAATGGCAAAAACAACAAAAAAAATCAACGGCTAGATGACATTTCGATCCCTAATCTTTCCTGTCAAACATCCTATTCAAAACTCACTCTAGGTTAAATGAATGGTGAGAGGTGAGAGAAAGTCGGTGGGGAGGACGAATGAATGGTGAGACTAGAGAGAGAGTGTGTTGCAGAGGAGAGAGAAAGTCGGTAGGAAGGATGACTAAATGGTGGGAGGCGAGAGAAAGTCGGTGGGGAGTATTAATGCCGTCTTGGGGGCGTGCAATAACCCTAAATATTGGGGCCTCTTATGTTGAGTTGGTCTTATTTACGGAAATTGAATAATCCTCCTTTCTTTTTTTTTTTGGTTCGTCCTTCCTCTTATTTTAAAATAACCTAATTAATCTAATGAGTTATTATCATATACATAATTGATATTTAGGTCAATAATATTTATAACCCACAATTTTTGGAATTATTATTTAACCTCCCTCAACTTAAAATATCAGGGCTTCTCGTCTTGGGTTAGTCTTATTTACAGAATTGAAATCCTCCTTCCTTTTTTTTTTGGTTCATCCTTCCTCTTATTTTATAAGGAAAAAATAACATAATTAATCTAATGAGTTATTATCATATACATAATTCATATCTAGGTAAATAATATTTATAACCCATAATTTTTAGAATTATTATTTAACCTCCCTCAACTTAGAAATTATTATCATTTGCCCTCCAAAAGTACCAATATAAGGATGGTTAAACAATAATAAATTTCCTATATATGATAACAAAGTCTAAAAATAGGGAGTTCAAATAATGATTCTAAAAACTGTGGGTTACAAATAAGATTTACCTAAATATGAAGGGAGGTATATGATAATAATTCTTAATCCAAAACTTAAGTTATTTGGTCATATCATCAAATAGCTACTTAATTTTGGACATATCATATGCTACAAGTAATCCTCTTTGATGTTAACCCGAAGTTGCATCATTCAAACTAATATATGTTTTAGATGTTTTCGCACTTTTAATTTGCTTCTTTTTAGTCTATTAATGTGCTACCATTAGATGAGGACATATTTTTCATAAAATGGTTATCGTTTTTTTCTTAATTTACTTATTTATATCTATCCCTCTCCCCTTTCCCTGTTGATGTTAATGTAATAGTACAAAAAAAGATACACATTACTGCAATAGATACATCAAATACGGAAATAATAAATAAAAGGCTATAACACATCACTACAATAAATACATCAATTAGAATACAAATATTTACTAGAAATCAAAAGCACACTCTAAAACCAAAACTTTGATTTTTAATAATACAAACAATAATAAAAAACTGGTAAACATTTACACAATAAATACTTAAAATAAGTGCAGAATACATAGAGATATAATACATTTTATTATTTTGGGGTTGGAATATCCAAACAATATCTATATAGGTGAATTTCTCTATATTAATTATTTAGATGGAACGAGATCACTCAAATTGAAATCTTTACACGTATCTATCTTTCAAAATACAATTCTGGGAACAATGTACAGCTAGAATAATTGAACACTTTAAACATTAAACAAGACCACTGTAATTTACATATATTCGAAATTAGAACAAAAACATTGCAACTTAAATATATTGAACATTATAATACATACCTTTACTACAACTAAACAGAGCACTCTAAAAACCAAAACTTTGATCTATAATAATACAAACAATAATACAAAAATGATAAATATTTACACAATAAATACATCAAATATGGACATAATAAATAGAAAGGTGTAATACATTCTATTCCTTTTGGGTTGGAATATCTAGCCAATATTTATGTACGTGAACATCTTATTCAAATTACTCTTTATGCAAATTACACACTTATTCACTTTATAAAGATTTTATTGATTACATAACTAATAAAATCTATTTCAAAACTATCAATCATACAATCACTTAATTCAGCCCATGTTCAAGACTTACATAACATACATGTTACCTTACCTTTGTGCATAAAAACAAATACATAAACAAATAAAATTCATTAAACAATGACAAAGAAAACATCCCACGTCCATATGTAACGCTACGCATAACAAAACACAGACGTATTAATTCAATTCACCAATAACTTACGTTTATTTTCATATATATATATATATATATATATATATATATATATATATATATATATATATATATATATATATCTATTATATATATATATATATATATATATATATATATATATATATATATATATACGCACACACGTATATATATATATATATATATATATATATATATACACGCACACACATATATACATATATATATATATATATATATATGTGTGTGTGTGTGTGTGTGTATATATATATGTGTGTGTGTATATATATATATATATGTGTATATCTATATATGTGTGTATATATATATATATATATATATCTATATATATATATCTACGTATCTATATATATACATATATATACATACATACATACATATATATATATATATATACACACACACATACATATATATACATATATATACAAATATATATGTGTGTGTGTGTGTGTGTGTGTGTGTGTGTAGAATCCTAGGAGAACAATATGGCCCAGACTCCACAAGAAGGTTGTTGAGGCACAAGCAAGCTCGCCTTAATGCGAGATGGAGGTTGTTCATAAAGAGAAGTAGAGATGCCAACCATCCTAGGTATATCGTTCATTATTAGCGATATTAAGATGAGGCCAGAATGCTGAACTTCAATTTGTCACGATCGGGAAGGAACATATATGTGAGAAGATTCACACAGCGGTGGACATTCATTGGAACCATGACTACTTGCATTCAAGGTAATGCAATGATGTAGTATGACGAGAAGGTGCATGGCGGCAGAAATCATGAACCTTGCTTTAGAATACGTTACCACTTTGGTCAAGTTAGATTGACTCCTTTACCTGCACCCTCGCCTCTTCTTATTTCATTGTTTAATGATAGAAGATTGTGGAGAATATTCGGCATTTATAGCTTCATGTTGTCTTTCACTTCGATTGGAGCACCTATTGATTACTCTATTATGGATGGTTGTGGACCATACACATTTCGTATAAGTGGAGCAAACTATCATCAAATCGGGTCGTTAATGCCACTTAAAGGCCATGCCCTAAGATTTGCACAACTTTATATTTATGACAAACGGCATGAGTCTCACAATCGAATCAATGCTTTTAGAAGGGGAAGCGATTTAAATGGGGTCAATTCATCCACCATAGAGAATTTACAACAAATGTTGAATGCATGTAATCGGTATGTACAAGTACTTCACCAGGCAAGAGACATTATCAACACTGATAATATTCATGATATGTGCATTTGCATCAGCACTGCAAGGCCAAGGAGCTATATACGACCAACTGCTGATGAAATTGCTACTCTTATTATTGCAGGTGAAGGTGCAGAGGCTGTTGTTACTGATATAATATTACGAACAGCTTTCGGCAATATAAGGCGAATATATGAGACTCATCCTTTTTATATGGCCCTCCAATATCTGCTCTTATTTCCCTTTGGAACAGATAGATGGGTCCTGCGGCATTCCATTAGCTAAAGGGTCAAGTAGCCGCCGTGAAGGTGTTACATTGCTCCAATATTATGCGTTCAGAATATTGTTCAAAGTTAATGAAGTAAATATTTTGCTTTGAGGAGGGAGATTATTTCTTTAATTTTGTAGTTGATTGTTACACTATTATTAAGCATGAACGTCTTCGTTATATACGGGACCACCAAAACGTGTTGCGTACAGAATTGTATGTTGGTTTAGAAGACGCTATCACTGCTGGTGAATCCAATGCCAGCACCATTGGTCGAAGGTGCATCCTACCTTCCTCTTTTACTGGAGGTTCGTGGTACATGAGGAAACACTTCCTTGGTGCGATGGCAATACATACACATATTGTGTACCTAAATTTCTTTATGATATTTACATGTAACCCAAATTGGCTTGAAATACGAGAAGCACTCGATTAGCAACCACAACAGTATGCGAATGATAGGCCAGATATTATAGCCCGTGTCTTTCGATTACAGCTGCAAGAGTTGATACGAGATTTTAAGGAGAAAAACTTCTTTGGCACCATTGTTACAGGTCCATCTGCACTTGTGTAACATTGTCACCACAACTATATTAATTGGGAAACAGTTTTTTTCACTTTGCTATGGCAAGTTTTGGTGACTTTATTTGTTTTCTATTTTGTAGAGATATTGAATTCCAAAAATGAGGGTTACCCCATGCTCATAGTCTCCTGACCCTTGCTACTAATGACAAACCTACTTGCTCCTAGGATATCGATGCCTTCATTTATGCCGAGCTTCCTGATTAAGATGAAGATTCGCTTGCATACGTTACAAAGCACATGATACATGGGCCATGTCGTGTAATTAATCCTTATCTTCCCTGTATAGATGGACCAATGTACACAAAGCACTACCCAAAGGCCTTTACTAACTACACAACTATTGAAGAAAATTGGATTGTTAGATAGTGGCGTAGAGATGATGGCCGAATGATTACTATTAATGGCAACTAGACTGATAATCAATAGGCTGTTCCATATAACCGTGATTTGTGTTGAAGTATGATGCGCACATCAATATTGAGCATTGTGCATAGAAGAAAGTTATCAAATACCTTCATAAGTATATGCATAAAGGTCCCGATCGAGCTATATTTGTCCTTGAAGAAAATGGTCAACCTAATGGAGAAAGAGGCCACAATCAATATTCAGATGTTGATGAGATTACACAATACCTAGATGGTAGATATGTATCAGCTATAGATGCAATGTGGCGAATATTTGAGTTTGAAATAACACACCGGCATCCATCTATTGAAATGCTATAGTATCATTTACCAGGGCAACATAACATTCTTTTCCAAGAAGGTGATAACTTGGATGATATTCTCGATATGGCCAGACAACAAATTAGTATGCTCATGGCATGACTTCAAGTCAATACGGAAGAACCTCAAGCAAAGCAATGCACATATGCCGAATTTTCAATGTATTATGTTTGGAGTAGGAGTGTCAAAAAGTGGACCAGACGTCAACAGCGGGTATGTATTACTAAATTTGCAAATCCTAACTCAGGAGAGCAATATTACTTGAGAATGCTGCTTACTGTTGCTCGTGGGGCCACGTGCTTTGATGACTTAAGAACAGTTCATGGCACATTGTACCCTACATTCCGTGAAGCTTGCTGCGTAAGGAGATTGGTCAGTGATAATAGTAAATAGGATGATGCTCTTACTAAAGCAGCGACATGTGCCACTTGGGCGGAACTGCGGAGTATGTTTTGCTCCATGCTTATGTACAATGAGATTGCATAACCTGATGTTCTATGGGAAGGTCACTAGGAAGACTTGACTGATGACTTGGAATGAAGATTACAATGTGAACATCGGGATGATGACTTACATTTAAGTACTGAACAATAGAAAAATCTTGGATTATATGAGTTGTAAGTTATTCTAAGTAGAAATGGCCGTTCCTTAAAGACTTCCCTCCGATGCCATTGCCCTCTTTCTGATATTGCACAACAGCATAGAAATCGGTTAATTAGGGAGCAACTAGATTATGACATTGCCAAAGAAGCTGCTACTTTAACTTTGTTGCTTCCTCTATTAAACTCCTACCAGATGGAGGTGTTTCAAAATGTTATTACTGCTGACAATTCTAATGAAGAAGGATGCTTCTTTGTATATGGTAGTGGCGAAACAGGCAAGGCCTATGTTTAGAAAGCTATTATTGTTGCCCTTCGTTCGAAAGGAAAGGTTATTTTATCAGTCGCATCATCCGGAATAGCAGTGTTATGATTACCCTTAGGGAGAACTGCTCAACAATTTTCAAGATCCCTATTAATGCTACGGAGACATCGTATTGCTTCTTTTCTAAGCATTTAGAGTTGACTGAGTTGATCCGTCAAACAACATTGATAATATGGGATGAGGCACCAATGACGCGCCGTCATGTTTTTGAGACAGTGGTCCGTATGTTTAGGGATATATGTGGTAACAAATATCAATCATTTGGTGGAAAATTGTTTGTATTTGGTGGCGATTTCAGGCAAGTACTTCCCCTTGTCACAAAAGGCGGAAGAGCATACATAGTTGTGACATCAATTTCTAGGTCCTGTTTCTGACCTTATTGCAAAGTCATGCATTTAAGGATCAACATGCGACTTAGGGATCGAAATTTACACCACGCTGAATATGAGCATTTGCGGCATTTTGCGGACTGGATCTTGAGTATCGATAATGGTACATTGGAAGGTATATCATTACAAAACGAGAGTGAAGCCAACTGGATACAAATCCCTTCTGAATTCCTCATACCAAATAACAATCATGGTTTGGACAACTTAATATTAGAAATTTACCATGAGTTATCTATTAGATACGTTGACAATTCTTACATGTAGAAACATTGCATACTTGCTGCTACAAACAATTATTTTGATCAATTGAACTCCCAAATTTTAGAAATGCTTCCTGGAAGTTATCACACATACTTGAGTTCAAATATATTTTAGGAGAGCAGTGAACATCTTGACATTGATGACATTCACCCACCGGAAATACTCCATGGGTCTCGGGCTTGCCCAACCATGAAATTCAATTGAATCTTAATCCACATTTGGGATTGTGTAATGGGACACGCTTAATTGTTGAATGTCATGGGTGTAAGGTTTGGAAGCGAGGATTATTACTGGTCGCAATATTTGGCAAAAAGTGGTTATTTCGCGTATTGACTCGACATCATCTGTAGATGACACACCATTTGCATAAAAAGACGTCAATTCCCAATTAAATTGGCGTTCGCAATGACAATTAACAAAAGTCAAGGTCAAATACTCAAGCATGTTGGGGTTTACCTTCCCAAACTAATTTTCTCACATGGACAACTTTATGTTGTTGTTTCCCACGTTATGTCCACATCTGGGTTAAAATTTTTAATTTGCAATAAGAATGATATCCCTGATAATGTCACCAAGAATGTTGTATAGGAGAAATCTTCAACGACGTACCTCATCGTGATTAATGCGGATATATATTTTATATTTATCATTTTGATTAGTGCATGCATTATGGATACACCATGTTGTGTGGATTATGACGTACATAAATTTTTCATTTTTCTGTGTGTTTTTTTTTTTTTTTCCGTAGCTCATTAGTGATGATACCTCACCTTATTGTCATTTTGCTTTATGGTGGCATTTTTTTAAAAAAAAATGGCCTCACATTCTACATCTTTAGAAGAAATAAAATTTTCTTACACAGAATGATATTCACATAATATCACAAAAACATAAAGAATTTATTTTTCCTCCTAATTTGATACTCATTCGGCATACATTTTTGCGAATAATGCGACTAATGTCGAAACTGTCATTAATGTACCCAATTTATTTGTTATATGTTTACTAGGGCATAACTCGCTTTAGGTTATGGTGCCACTTTGGTCAAGTTAATCTACATATTTTGTCCATTACTGTACTTACATTTTCCACTTGATTATGTACCTTGACAGCCATGACGACATATCTCTCATTTGATTGTATGTCAATTAGTAGCATCTCTTATTCGAGTAAGTCCATATGCATTTTTGTACACTCGATGAGAACGCTGAGTGTTCGAGCATATAGCAATTGTAATATTTGGAAGGTTGTCTTTATGGATGCTGAGGTATTTCAATTTTCTCTACTATTTGGCTTTCACCATTTATTAAATTTATTAGTAACATAGTTTCCCATGCATTGACAGCATAATGGGATTTTAGGCATGATAACGGACAAAGAAATTAATAGGTGGAAAGTTATTTTGAAAATTGGTCGAGTACATCGCCTCTCTAGTTTCTCAGTGAGCAATACCACTCATAAGGATAAAGAAATAGTGGACAACAACCTGAAATTGTTTTTCACTCATAAGACTCAGTTATTGAATTTTCTTGATGAGTACAATGTAGTCCCATGCCATCACCTCCTACCATTTGTTCCTTTTATTGATGTCTCTGCACATTTATAACCCATTGCACAAACAATAAGTAAATATAGTATACTATGATTTTGTGAAGTATTCAAACCCCCGTACTTGCCTCTTACTAAATGCATTCTGCAGACATCATCGGTTCAGTAGTTGCTGTTTCCGCAACTAAGAAGACACATACGGGGACCCTTAAACGAGATGTGCTTATTTGTGATATGCAGTATGTGCTTCCAACTAATAATACCTTGGCCATTTAGTCATGTTTTTCTTAATGTTTAAATGTTCTGTTGCGTAGTAGATCCTATTAATGGATTACTCTTTCTTTTGTAGGCTGAATGCATTGAAACTCACCTTATGGGGAGATTTTGCTACAATTGAAGGCAACCATCTTTCCCGTAATTTATTATTTGAAAATGTACTGCTTGCATCTATGTTATTTGCAAGAGGGTCTGTAATGCCCCGACCCCCACCCGGGTCGCGAACAGTTACCAAGAACCTCTTTAAGGATCGCTGACTGGCTCTACAAACCACCACAAGCCTTTTCGGCGTGGTTCGTTATCGCTCACACGCTGCCTGGGAAACTTTTCAGAAGGTCACCCATCCCAAGATTGCTTCCAAGCAAGCACGCTTAACTGTGGAGTTCTTAAGAGTGGGCTTTTCGAAAAGAAAAGTGCACCGTTGGTGATATAAGTAGTCACTTCGATCCTTTTAAGCCACACTCAGGGTGTTACAATCACCCCCACTTGAAGTGCACAACATCCTCGTTGTGCCTCACTAATCGACTGACTTACGAGTCCCCTTGACCGGCAGTCTACATCTAGTATCTTTGCCCCGCTAGGTGACTGCCCATGAGCTCTCCATCCACTGACGCATCTCATTGTCGCGGGTCGACTCTGATACCATCTATAACGGCCCGATCCCCTCCCGAGTTGCAGACAGTTACCAAGAACAACTTTAAGGATCGCTGACTAGCCCCACAAACTACCACAAGCCTTTTTGGCGTGCTTTGACCTCACTCATACGCTACCCAGGAAACTTCCCAGGAGGTCACCCATCCCAAGATTGTTCCTCAACAAGTACGCTTAACTGTGGAATTCTTAAGAGTGGGCTTCCCAAGAATAAAGGTGCACCTTTTGTGATATAGGTATTCACTTCGATCCTTTTAAGTCACACTCGGGGTGTTATAGGACAAAGGTCTGTATATCATTTATCATTTCTAGCAATTACAATTGACATTCTATTTTCTCTTCTATTTCGCATTACCTTTCCTTATCATATTAATATGTCGTAATATGTCCTGTAGGAATTATGCTTTCTACAACACCTAGAAGTAGATTGTTGATTAATCTATCAATCGAACATACTTCAAAGTTTGAGGGATGAATAGTGAAGCCCATATTGTTGTTCACGTTATGATAATATGTGATCACCAATTATTTTCTAAATATTATTTAAAATGTATATCTATGTTCAATCATATTTTAATCATGTGTTAGGTGGGCTAATGATGGACATGCTCAATGATGCTTCCAGTTTATACGTCGGAGAAGATTGCGAATCCCTACTTTGGAGAAGTTATTCGTTGCTAGGCGAATCACGCTTACCGAATACTCTCCATGACATAATGTACCATCTACTTCATAATATTTTGTTAGACTTCTTGTGCTACCATATATATAATCCATTTTGATAACTAATGACCCAACTTTTGTGTTATAATATATGAGGTTTCATATTATCGCGTTTTTGTATACGTCAAAAGTATCTTCCTAATTGTATATGCATCTTGCCCCGATTGCCATTTGTGTTCCCGTTACATGTGTTTAACCTCAATATACGGTATTGTACATGTGCAAATCCACAAGATGCAACTTCTCAAAGGTATATATTTTGTGCCATTCCTTCAGTGTCATTTAACTTATAAATTGTTAAGATGTGCTCAATTATATAATAGATAGTTCGCCTTAGCCTCTTCCTTTTACCTTTTAGATTCTTCTTCAAAGTTGATATATGAGATAGCTCGGCACTCGAACTTTGACCGTTCTTCAAGATTTGCAAGAATTCTTCTTCGTACTACTACCAATGTCTTAAGTGGATATGCAACAATGGTGACCTTATTATTGTAGTATTTTGTAATTGGTGCTTCATACCTATGGGTTTACATTAATTAATAAATTTCAATTGCAATATATGCAGCCACATGCTGAGCTTACATTATATGCCATATTGGACGATCACCTAGAAAAGCCATGGGTGTTTGACGTGGAGCCTCCTTGATTAGGTAAAATCGAACCCTCCATCGATGTCATTACATCTGTTGATTGGGAGGAAGAAGTTTCTTTCTTAAGGCATAGCAACGATAGTTTTTTTCTCTAGGTAGCAAAAATATAAGCAGATACATTGCATTCTACCTCTGCATTCATATGTTCCAAATCTAATTATGACTATATTTTTTTGTTCTTAATATAGCATGAAGAAGAATCGATGTAGTATTGCCCTCGCTCAACTCCCATGCCATCTGCCTTAATTCATTCTTATTTTCATTATAGTTTACACCTGAACATGTGCTTCATACAATTAAACATTTTGTAGTCTTAGAGATTTCATTTCATATTATGCACTACATAATTATTTTCTTCAAATCGTATGCTTCTATCAGGTTTTCAGTTCTTAACCCATATCTTTTGAGTTCGATCTAATAACTACTCGATGATAATTTCAAAGTACCATTTGACTATTTAAAAACTTAATCCTGCGGCAACGCACGGGTCTTAGCTAGTTTGCTAGCATGTAACATTGTATAAATTGAAAAGCTAGAGGAGATTTATGAAAGTGAATTCCCATGATCACATAAATTAAGCCAAGGCTTTGCAAAAAGAAAGGATCTATGTTGAAGCCTACATTTAGCTCTTAAAGATACATTACAATGTTTATTGTATTCGTAAGCCCATACGTTTATTTATAAATCATCCTTAACACTTTTCATATGTTTTGGCCAACCAAATGATCCACTCATGGTTACAATGTTTACTGTATTATAAGTCCACATGTTTATAAGTTTGATGATTTAGGGATGCTTGGACAATATAGCCTGCTAGCACTGCTTCTTACCGATCACCAATTAATGATGATTGATTACCGTTTAATATCGACTATCACATGGTTCATCAGAACCTAGAAGTCCAGTGCAGACATCCAAACTCATGAATTGCAGTGACTTACTAGCCCATTGTTCGGTTCCTAAGTTGGCCGATAAAAATGTTTTACTTTCATTGAATATTAAGTTTAAGTTATTACTTATGATTTGCAAAATTGAATTAAGAAATGCGTGTACTTACTAACTCAGTTAATCTGATTTTATTGTACAATGGTAACATAATAGGCCCTAGCTCATTTTTCCTATTGTTTCTTTTTTTAGGGATAAAAATGATGGCAATCATAAGCAATCTTGTGTAAAATATGAGATATAGAAAGAAAAAGACTATGATGGTCAGAGAAGGGATGCATAAATCACTACAAAAAACGTTGCTTCCCTCCACACTTAATTTTGCTAATAACCACACTTATAAGTGTAGAAATTGCAGTTGCCCACACTTAGGTTAAAACATGGGGAAGTTAAGTGTGTGGAAGTGTTCTCCACCCTTAATGGAAATACGGGTAGAGCTATTAGTATTCAAAGCGAAGAAATTTCTTTTTTCTAGTTCCTCTGTTAATCATAGTGATTTTGGTAGTAACTGAAAGGAAACTTTTAAATTCATTGTTTTACATTTCTCATACCCCTAGGAGTCATTTTCTTTTTAGTTTACTTTTATTACAAGGCTTTCAATGCCCTAAGAGAATGGTTTGACAACTATCATATGGCCTTCATTATAAACAAAGAGTAAGCCTGTTTGAGTTGTCAACATAGTTTACACATGTTCTTCTTGAAAGGAGTTATACATTGTTTTCAAAACAAAAAAGGGGTAATGTTCCCCACTGTTTATGTCTTGTGGTGCTAATGAATATTTATTCATTCATTATGTATTCTATTATTATTTATTCATTCATTATGACTAATATATTTTTTAGGTTCTTCGATGTGGAAGTTGACAATCATTTTTTCATGTTTTTGGGTGATTAATAACTAATAATAAATTGAGCATTATCTTTTCATGTTTTTAGGTGACTATAGTAATTACAAGTTGACTATCTCATAGAAGCATTATAATGAGATGAGCTCTTTGCAGGATTACTATCTAGAAGTGCTCATGTGATTAATAGTTGATTTTAAAATGACTTCTTAATTTACAAAGAGTTAGTGATTCATTTGAATGTAACTTCAATACAAGTCACCCAAATAAGTTAATTAGTTATTCCCATAATTATTAAAAATTCACATTGAGCACATCTGCATCTACATATATATATGTGTGTGTGTTTGTGTGTGTGTGTGTGTGTGTGTGTGTGTGTGTGTGTGTGTGTATGTATGTATATATATTATAGTAAAACTGTCTTATATAAGACCTAACGTTATATTTTCATTCTAGGTGTATTCTACTAGATTAAAGCACTTAAATTTACCAGAGCAAAAGCCTCAGGTGCATTGATTTAACTTCTTATTTGATAAACTACTTTGCATTAAGTTATTCACATGCATATTTTACTTTAAAGAATGACCTATAGTTTTTTTTTTCTTTTTCAAATAACTAATAGGACATCCTGGGATGATTCCTTTCTTACTGAAAGGTAAATTGTTTGATGGACTGTTAATTTTACATTTGATGAAAATGAAGATATTAAAGGAGATTGAGTCCTTCCTATAATTCAAAAAGATGTGATCTATAAAAAAAATTCATCTTTCAATTAAAGAGTAAATACATATGTGAAATGACAGAAGGAGATCTAAAGATAAAAGGTTATGATTATGATATGAGAGAAGTTAATCTCATTAATTGAAAAAGATCCTTAAGCATAACAAACATAAAAAGTATAGGTATGTCCATGTTGAAAGTGTCCAAGTACAAAATACTCCATTGTACTATTATGGCAAAGATATTAATCTTTATGCTTTACTATGTGATATTAGGTATATCAAATTTAATAATTAAATATCACAAGGATTAAGGCCAATTTATGTAATTGATCAGTAGGATTGAATTGCCGACGTGGATGTTATGTGAGCCTAAAAAATGAATTTGCCAAAAACTTTCTATTCCTTAAGATAAAAAACAGTTACGATGGACATGAAAAGACAAGATTATCCACTAAGAATATTTTAGAAAATAATTTACAAATTAGATAATACAATAGATCCAAAGACTAAGATAACAACAATAGAGGCAGAAAAATTTAAGAGTCTTACCCCCAATGCAAAAAATTCAAAGGATAGAATCCAATCCGTAGAAGATAAAAATTGATAGGATTTGATATCTAGCTTTGCTAATCCTACAAAAATCAATAAGGAAAATGTAATAAAAATTGATGAGAATGGTAAATTATCATTAAACCTCAATTATTAAGAAGCATGAGTGCAATATTAGACTGGAGAGAAGGATCTTCAATAGCTAAAGAAGAGCTTAAAGAACAATTAGTATGACTAATGAAATTAGTAGAATGAGTTTTGAACCATAAGATACTGTGCAGATTGAAGTATAAGTTTAGATAGAAAAGTCATTGAGTACAAAATAAGAACTATTAGTGCGTCAGTCTAGGAGGATGAATTTGCCAAAAATATCACTGTAGAGATATGCTATGAAGTCACCAATATAAATCCTAATAGCATTTATATCCGAATCGATGTATATTTAGAGGAATATTATAGATATGAATTGTGTACCTAAATCAATAGTGGTTGTTTTGTCTATTTTGGAGAAAGATCTTTATTTTCAAAATTTATGTGAAAAAAAGCAAAGAATCTGTTATAAGTAAGGATAACTGACAATGGCATAATAAGTCATAACAAAACCATAGAAGGGTTATCCATAGAAATAGTAGGAGTAAAATTCATTATACCAGTCTTATAAGCTACTGATCAATGCTCTCGTGATATAATTATTGAAAATAATTTTTAGAGGCTATATACTTCATGCATACAGATCATAATCTAAATAATTAACAAGAAGTGATCATTCAATTCTTATTCATAAATTAAATAAAGGTTACACTCATTAAGAAATTAAGTTTACACATAAAAAACTTGGTGAGAAGGTAATACATGTACAACATAAAATAGCACTAACAATCTCACTACTAGAGTTATCCATTAAAGAACATATTGTTGAACAACAAGAGCAATTATGCAAAGAACTCTACTCTAATAATCCTCTCAAATTTTGAGACAAAGATAAGACATTTGTAAAGATTAATTTGCTAATCTTTAACACTATTATCCTACTCAACAATTGGTGTATACACTCTAGGATATCTTAGAATTTAATAAACAAACCAAAGAACTTTTGGGTAAATGATTAATAAGAAATAACAAGAGTCCTCACACCAATCTTGCTTTCATGTTAAGAAATCATACTTAAGAGAAAAGAGAAAAAGCAAGAATGGTAATTAATTATGAAGTTTAATGATAATACTGCCTTTGATGGTTATTATATTCCTAACAAAACAAACATTTTCAATAGGGTTCAAGGAGCCTTTTCGTTCTCAAAAATGGATTATAAAAGTAGATACTGACGTATGAAAATGAATGAAAAAAACATTCCTTTAGCTGCTTTTAGTGTCCCTCGAGGATATTATGAGTTATAATAGTAATGTCATTTGTGACTTAAAAATGCACCTCATATATTCCAAAGAAGAATGGATAAAATCTTCAAAGATCTTAATCACTACTATTTAGCTTACATCGACGATATTCCTGTCTTTTCTAAGACTATAGAACAACACAAAGATGATGTTCTAACTGTCATCCAAAGATATATTGATCATGGTATTAATCTTGGTAAGAACACGTGCATCTATTCTGAACAAGAAATCGAGTTTTTAGAACCAGAAACAAAAGCTGGATAAATCATTCTATAAAAATATATTCTAGAAAAAATAGAAAGTTTCCGTGAAAAAATTGAAGATAGGAAGCAATTATAAAGATTTCTTGGATGTTTTGCCTATGCTTTATATTTGATTAAAGATTTAGCTAAATTGAAAAAACCATTGCACGAGAAGCTCAAGAAATACGTAAGTTAGACATGGACCACTATGATTCAAAGATTGTTTAGAACTTTAAAAATATGGGTAAAAATCTTCAGATTCTTAATTTACCTAATGAGGAAGATGATTTAATTCTTTCGTTAGATGTCAGCAATGAGCACTAGAGTACAGTACTCAAAATCAAAGAAGGGGAAAACCTTTTCAAATATTACAGTGGAAATTTTAATAAAGTATAATGCAACTATCTTTTCAACCTCAATACCTTTTCTTATTTGAACTGATTACAACGAGATTCTTGGTTTTGTGAAAAGGAATTTATCGAATATGCAAGTGCAAAGGTGACTCTTGCGTTAGTAATTATGGCTTAAACAATTTTCTTTCTCTATGAAACATATACAGAGATCGAAGAATTCTTTGATAGATAATTTAACTTGTGAACTCGTCAATGGTGATCATCACAGGAGAACTCTTGCCGGAAAAGGAGAAAATTTAAAATGACATACCATCACTGCTAGAACGAGTTTCTCCTTCTAGTAGAATCCTTATGGATATTTTGAAATTTTATACAAAAAATAAATCATGCTTTGATCTACTGTCTTTTGCCTATCTATTAGTTCAAAGATTCAGTCTTTTAGAGTTACAAGTGAATTATCTAATGTACCCTTATGATGTTCAAGGAAAAATAAGTTCCCATGTTCAAGAAAAATGGGTTAACGATTTATATGCACCCTGCATCAACTACTATCATAATTGTTCCTGTGATATTTGTGAGTCATGGAGTACTATGATTTTCTTTTCTAATAGATCTGAAAGTTGGCGATGTTAGATTCCCAACAAATTCAATATCTCTAGATGACCCCATCATGATAGCTTGGGAATATCGAATGGTAACTTGTCTCATGGAAATCCCATATCCAAAGTACCCATTTTTGACTAACTAAGTTTTAATAGTGCATGTTTAAAAGGATCCACTAAATTCTCACATCTCCTGATGGTCCAACAAAAATTCCACACAATAGAAGTATGTATATCAGCAGTAATTGAGTATGAAAATAGAAAGGCCAAACTAACCCATTATATTAGTCAATTAATTGATTTAGACGATCTCAATTATCAGCGATAAGAAGTAGTTAATGATCTTGTTTTATAGGAGCTATCGGATTGTACAACATTTATCATCAAATGTGCGTATTAATTGAATAAGGAAAAACACTAATGCATTGTGAGAACATTACTTTCATTTATAATAATGACTTCAGCAAATATATGAAGGTAGAAGAAGCTACTTCAGAAGATGTCTTTGATTATCTCTTTGATGTGAGAGCTGAAAAATTCCTATCAGAAAAAAGAAAAAAAAAATCTTCATGAATTATTTGAAAAATGGAAGCAAGAGCATCTCCAAGTTGATGAAGATTTTGATTATCTGGATAATAATGGACTGAAAGATATTATTGGAGATGAAGAGATGCAGAATCTCAATATGGATGACTAGTTTTGTCAGCATCAAGTGCTCTAAAATGTTGTTGCACGCTTATTGTATTATTTTGTCAAGTGCCAAGTCAGTACAATAATATAATCTACTGTAGCCATATAAGAGTAGCTGTAGTCATGTGAAAATATCAGTGTATGTACTATATCTATTAGGGCATCCTATGTAGTACTCCATAAAAGCAGAGACTGAGTGCTGAGAAGGGACATAGTCATTTGAGCATACTTGAGCAAAGAAGAAGTCATGATTCTCCTTTCTCTATGAGTAAGCATCTCTGACGATCTCAGTAGCTTAAGTACCTCTTCAATCTTTCCATTGTAATATTTTCATTTTCAAGCTTTTAATAAAGGAAGTTTCCTAGTAGAAAATGTTATTCAATCAAACCTTATGTCTTAAATATTATGATTTATTTATTAAAGTCTTACTATCCTTAATAACATAAAAGGTTGATTAGTGACTACGGTCCAAGTTAGGAAACAAAACAAATCTATGATGCGCCTGATCTAAGGAAAGTATGGTTAAGATTAGCAATCTCTGTAAACTGGAAACTAGAAGAACACTAGGTCCAGCGCCAATTAAGTTCAGGTAATAATCAAAACTCTCTAATTAAGTTTTAATTATTTTGCTAAGCAAGGTTGGCCCCTAATCACAGAAATATAATATTTATGATATAAGTAATAGATTGTGATAACTAGTTTCATGAAAGTCATTATAAGAAGTTGAAACATTAAGATAAGCTTAGTTTTCTAAAAAGTCCACAAATTTGAATATTTCAACTTTGAACCCCATTTCGGTTAGAAACAGAAATTTCAGAAAGTTATGGGTCAGATTTGAAAGAAAAAATCTTAAGAATCACTGTTTCGTAGAATATTGACCCTGCAAATAGTTCACCTAAAATAGTAGGTATTTAGGAGTGCATTCTAGAAAAGTTATCCTTTAAAAATTATTTTTGTAAAATATATGATACCCCAGAGTCACAAATTGTGTCTGCAATAGAATGCATTATTTTATTGACTTGACGCTTCATAAGATAAACATAAAATGATGCAATCTATATTGAGATTTTGTATGCCTTTATCTTGAATAATGTCTTCCAGTGCATCATTATCCAGATAATCGTCAAAATCTTCATTAAGTTCAAGATGCTTTAGATGCTATTTCTCAAATAAAACTTATCGATATCTTTTTTCTTTTTTTGATAGAAATTTTTTAGCTTCAACATCACAGAGATAATCAAAGGCATCTTCGAAGTAGCTCCTTCTACTCTCATATATTTACTGAAATCACTATGAATCATGAAAGTAGTATTTTCACAATGCATTAGTATTTTTTCTTGTTCAGTCATTGCCTATATTTGATGATAGATGTTGTAAAAAGCAACAACTCTTGCTAAAGCATGATTACTAACTACTTCTTATCGCTCTGGAAACCATTTTATCGTTGCTCGTTAAGATCATTTAGATCAATCGATTGCACAAGATAGTGAGCTAGTTTAGCCTTTCTATTTTCATAATCTATCAATGCATGATGTACCTTAATATGTAGATTTCTATTGTATGGGACTCTTGTTGGACTACCAGGAGATGTGAGAATATAGTGGATCCTTTTAAACATGCACGTTTTAAAGTTAGGTAGACTTAAAAAGAATGCATACTTTGGATGAGGAATTCGCATGAGGTAAGCTAGCTTCTCATATTCCTAGGCTTTCGTGATTGGTTCATCTAGAGATATTGAATTTGCTGGAAGTCTAACACCACCAACTTCAGATTTATTAGAAAACAAGATCGTAGTATTCTTTGGTTCTTAAATATTGTAGGAATAATTATGATAGTAATCGATGTCGGCTTCATATGAGTCGTTGGATCATTTTTCTTGAACATAGGAACTTATGTACTTCCATGGTTAAAAAGAATTCCCTCCTTGCTTGAACATCATAAGGGCACCTAAAGTAATTAATTTGTAACTTTAAAAGGTTAAATCTCTACACTATTAGATAGGTAGAACATAACAAACCAAAGTGTGATCTACTTTTTGCATGAAATTCCAAAATGTCCATAAGGATTGTACTAGAGGGAGAAACTTGTTGTAGCAGTGATGACATTTCATTTTGGATTTCCTCATTTTCTGATTGGAGTTCTGATCTCATGATCACCATTGACAAGTCACAGTTAAATTATCTGCAAAAGAATTCTTTGATCCCTGTATATGTTGAATAGAGAAAGAAAACTAGTTAAGCCACAATTATCAATGCCTTACGCTTGCATATTTGATAAATTCTTTTTCACAAAACCAAGTATTCTTTTACAATTAGTTTGTATAAGAAAAGGCTTTGGAGCTAGAAGTATTAAAAACTTTTCGATTCCCCTTATGACGGCAAGGATTTCTTTTTTTAATGTGGGATAGTCGTGTTCTACTTTATTAAAATGTCCATTGCAGCATTTGAGAGTTTTTCTCCTTATTTGATTTTGGGTACTGCACTCCAATCCTCATTGTTAGCATCTATCTCAAGAATTAAATCAAATGCTTTATTAGGCAAATTAAGAACATGAAGATTTTTGCATATCTTTTTAAAGTTTTGAACAATCTATGAATCACTAGGAGTCCATGTCCAACTCACTTCTTTCTTGAGCTTCAACTGTAACAGTTTTCATAATTTAGCTAAATCTTTAATAAAATCCAAAGCATAGGTAGGACATCTAAGAAACCTTTCTAATTGCTTTCTATCTTCAATCTTCTCAGGATAATTTTTTATTTTTTCTAAAATATACTTTTGTAGAATGATTTGTCCAACTTTTATTTCTAGTCCTAAGAACTTTATTTCTTATTCAGCACGAATACACTTATTCTCACCAAGAATAATACCATGATCAATATATCTTTGGGTGATAGCTAGAACGCCATCTTTATGCTGTTTTACGGTCTTAGAAAAAATAAAAATATCATCAATGTAAGCTAGACAAAAGTCATTAAGATCATTAAAGATGTTATCAATTCTTCTTTGGAATATTTGAGGTGCATTTTTGTGATCAAATCACATTACTATCCACTCATAATGTACTTGAGGGGTACTAAAAGTAGTTAAAGAAATACTTTTTTCATCTATTTTTATATGCCAATATCCACTTTTATGGTTTTCGAGAACTATGAGGCTCCTTGAATTCTATTGAAAAGAACTATTTTCTTAGGAATATAATAATCATCAAAGACAATATCATCATTTAACTTTTTGTAATTGATTACCATTCTACTTTTTCCTCTTTCTTCTTTAGTATGATTTCTCACTATGAAAGCAGTACTGCTATGAGGATTCTTACTCTTTTTGATTGCCCTTTATCCAAAAGTTTATTGATTTGCTTATCAAATTCTCAGATATCCTCATGTGTATATACCATTTGTTTAACTCAGATAATAGTATTGGGATTTAATAAAGTAATGTTTGCAACTGTCTTATCTTTGTCTCCAAATTTAAGAGGATTGTCAGAGTGGAGTTCTTGCATAATTACACTTGTCATTCAACAATTTGTTCTTCATAACTCTTACTTCACGTTGTGCAGGGACTTCCTTCTCATCACGCTGGCTACGTGTAAACTCAGTATTTCTGGTAAGTGTATGCTTTATTTAATTTATCAATAGCAACCAAGTGACCGTTTATTATGAATATGACTTCACTTATGGTGTGTTTGCATGGAGAATATAGTTTTTGAAAATTATTTCCAATAACCATATCATAGAAGGATTAATCAGTAGGCCATAAAACCGACATAATGCATTGGACTCCTCTGATTTCTATGGGTAACCCATTTATGACTTCGTTGTGCTCATTATACTGTTATCAACTATTCTTATTTGTAAAAGATTCTTCGCCTTTTTCTACATGAATACTAGAAATGGAGATCTGTTTCTAAAAACAGACAAAATTTCACTATCGATGTAAGCATACAATTTATATTCATTATATCCCTTTAAGCGTATATTTATTAAGATATAAATGCTATTAGGATTAGTATTGGTAACTTCATAATATATCTCCATATTCATATTTTTAACTAATTAATCCTCATAAATTGGCTCACTAACAGTCCTCGTTTTGTACCCAATGATTTTTCTAACTAAACTCATACTTTGATCTACACTGTATCTTGCAGGCTCAAAACTTATTATACTTATTTCATTGATCACACTAATTGTATCATCTTTTTTAAACTCTTCTTTAACTGCTAAAGATCCTTCTCCACATTCTGATATTGTACTCATACTTCTTAATAATTGAGGTTTAATAATAATTTTTCAGATATGTCATGTCCCGCCATTCAATGTTATTAATCTTTATTTTCCATTCTCTAGCTTTTTCTTCATAATCAAGTTTAACTCTGATAAATTCAGTTTTGATTTCCTTCAATAATTTTTCAAACATAGTAGTTGATGTTTCCATATTGTTAATAGATTTTTACCTTGCTCAACTAATGTGTTGTACCAGATTTGTGGAACATAAGATCACATGCACAAAATTAAAAATTTTCAAAATTAAGTTTTCAAGGATTAGGGTAAAATATGCAAATATGAAAATTTTAGGACAATTGACGAAAATAAAAAATAGTAAATTGCCCCCTTAGAATAATTGCAAGAGAATATGAGACCTTTTAAGTCTATTATGAAAACATGGTTCCCTAATAATAATTTTCACAAAATGCAGGATACCTATCAGTGTTTTTTTCAAAATGAACTCGCCATCACATCATAGAGAATTTTAGGACATCCACCCACCTTTATTAAACAACCTGCATGGTGTAGGAGCCTCTCAATCAGGACACATTCTTTTGCTTTTGGATTGACATTAATACAGTATTGTTTTTGCATTTATAATCAAAGGGGGAGGAGGAGGAGCATTTGAAGGTTGTTTATGTAGTCGGCCGTGGGAGATCGAGCTAGAATTATTTATAAGATAAAACACATACATCTTGGGGATTTATATTGATAAAAAGAAAAGAAGTGAACTATTGAAACATATACAACATTTCTTACCTTATATCAAAGGATTAGAAAATAATTACATAGTTTATAGGTGGTATAATAAGTTGTCAAATATAAGGACAAATACCTTTTCTTTTCAAGTATGAGTGAGTGCAACTTGTTGTAAATGGTAAGTCTTTGGGCCAAAGGTTTAGAGGCTAAATTTTAGTAGTGCACTACTCAATTCATGACATCACCTGTTAGGTGGAGGGTGTTACAAAATAGAGCAATGAAGTAGTAGAACAGAATAAGGGCGTGAAGTCGGAAAAAGATACATAAATTAACATGGAAACTAGTTAAATAACTAGATAATAGAGGGGAAAGAAAAAAAAGGTAAAAAGTATAACATGAGAAGCCAAAATAAAAATAAAAAAGCACAAATTATTAAAAAGAAAACGAAAGACGCACTAAAACAAAACTGGAGCGGTTGGAGCTCAGCTACTGCCATGGCAAAGTTAGTCCCGAAGTTTTGGAGTCGCGTCTAAGATCAACAATCCACATAATATGCTACAATGAGGTCTGGACGTTCAAATGCAGCACCTTGTCAAAGACTTTGGGAGCGACTTGGGTGTTGTTCTAGATAGTAATTGCAAAGGCATAAGTCAACTCTTGGTTTTTTTCAATAAATCTTTAATGGTTTCTTCGCAACTTCAAACATCATTTCAAAGCATCATGTTAACCCAATCCAATGCAAATTCCTCTCACTCTTTTCAAAGTGGTTTTGGGATGCAAATAGTCCAATATTTGGGGGTTTTACGCCAATAATCCAACCTTTAGATATAGTGTCCAGCAGTCATATCTTTAGGCATATTTATTCTTCATAAGAAGTACTAAGAAAAATAGTAACAAACAATGAGTTAGAATTACGGAGGAAAGATACAATTATTTTCTAAATTTTCATGTGTAAGTTATTGAGAATAAATAGGCTGATAGGTGAGATTGATTGGCGCTATTTTTGGAGAGTGTGCAGAGAATAAATAAACCGTAGTTCGCTTATGGATAATTAGGTTAATAGGGTCGAATCTCAATAATACATCATTGTATTTTGCACACTATTTACTTTTGCATTTTTAATTGCAGTTAATTAATTTGTAATTTTTGCGTCACCATGTATATTTCTCTTTTAAGTGATCTACAATGCCACTTTAGATTAACGCTACTTAAGACTACAACACAGCGGCCTTTTAGAGACCGAAAAATTTGGTCTCAAAATTCTAAAATTCGGTCTCCAATTAATTTTTGAGACCGAACAGAGACCGAATAGTCCCGGTCTCCAAAAGCTTGGTAGCAATTCAAATTTGGAGACCGAATTACAAAAATCAGTCTCTACCTGAGACCAACTTTTGAGACCAAAGAGTGCTGGACTCCATTGGAGTCTGGGCCATTGTGGTCTCTATTTGAGACCAAAATACATGGTCTCTAATAGAGACCAATGAGGTCGGTCTCCATTTGAGACCACAAAATTCGGTCTCCGATAGAGACTGAACCTAAAATTTGGTCTCAATCAGAGACTGGGTCTATATTTTTGACCATTTAGAGACGGAGACCTTGCCTCGGTCTCAAACAGAGACCGTTAATATATTTCGGTCTCTAATTTGCCATTTTTTTTGCAAAATTTCTTGCTTTGCCTCGGTCTCAAACAGAGACTGTGAATGTATTTCGGTCTCTAATTTGCCTTTTTTTGGGGCTATAGCTTACACTGTATATGGCACACATTCAACATCGCAAATCTCACATTACATCAAAATTTCCGCAATTTCATATTCCATATCCAACACTTTCTACAACACCATCAATAATTACAATCCAATGTTTGCACAGGAAAGCGTTCACAAACAACAGTTAAATTTTACATTACTGCACCATTATTGCCAACCCTCCTTCCTTACGTTTCTGGCTTTGTCGCTGACAGTCAGGATATATCGATTGGATTGGTATAGGACTTACTGAGGATCAACGTAACCAGGTGTCCCAATGACCCGTGTTGATAAAACTGAAATATATTCATCTGGGAAGATCTTGGAGAGCTAAAATTGGCTATCTTTGCCAGAAGATGCTGATTAAGCAGTATATTAGGGGTCTTCACATCTCTGTGGATTATGGCTGGCCTGCATCCATGGTGCAAGTAATCCAATCCTGCAATAGTACAGATTATACACTTGAGTTAAAACTGGCTCATCAGCACGACAATATAATATATCTTAATAATTTCTGGATATGAATGAGCTCGTATGTACTGATCTGGTTATTCCTGACCTTGAGCTGAATCAATTGCTATTTGAAGTCTTGTCTTCCAGCTCAAAGAATCTGAACCTGCACAATCAGAGGCAACTCCACTAAGTACTACACTTTTAGTTGCAACTACCATCGATGGGGAAAGAATCAATTGAGTAGATCATCAGATATAGAACAGCTACAAATACTCTATCACAAATGACAATAAAAAGGCCCCACCGGACAGTAGAGCTTTCAGGTCACTGCCAGCCATGTACTCATACACTAAAGCCAGGTTGTCTGGTTCTTCGCAGTACCCAATTAGTGATTCTAAGTTCTTGTGATAAATCTTCCCAAACACTGCTATCTGTTTTGATAAAAAAAGATCAATCTTATTAATTCTATGCCTTATATACACAAATGTTGAGGGCGAAGGAACATCTACGCGTCTAAAACATGAAAAGGGAACCAAAGCAAAATTATGCATTCAATGTCTCTTTATAATCCTTAAAGGAAGTTTCCACCACGTTTTTTGTTGTGTTGATTTTCATGTTAAAATGATAAGACTACAAGAATTAAAGGGAAAGGAGGGAAGAGGTAGCGAAAGCACATCAAATGAGAGGAAGCAAATGCATGAATAACACAAATTTACGGCAAAGACAAGAACTTCAGACAGAGTCCTCCTAAAGTACGAAATCCATTGGCATTTATGTCTGTAGTTGTTGCTTACTCTTACTTGTGTGGTTGAATTGCCATTGACCTTGATGATAGCAAGTTTTCCAAAAGCACAAGCCACTAAGAAGCAACAAAACTGCAATGATGGATGGGAGGACTATCCGTATGATTTTCGAACTGTCTGGACCTGCTAGATTATAGAAAACTAATTAAGCACAACAACCTTTGCTCAAATCCAATATGCCGAAACTCAAGCAATAATAACTAATAGCAATTCAGCATCAAGGTCATTTATTACAGAAACTTTGCTATCAAAAATGATAGTTTCTTCCTAAAATAGAATTTGCAATCAATACAAAGCAGCTAAACAGTTCCAAAACAAAAGTTTAAACCTCAGGATTAACTCCCAGCACCCAAAAACCAAGCTAATTGAAACTAACTATGGCATACTTAAGGGTACATAACAGAGTGAAGTCACTGTCCTGAGCCAATGTCCTTTGCTTCTTTTGGTGTTTCCAATTCTTACTATACTGTACCTTGTGATTTTCCCTAAAAAAATTAAGAAAACATAAAAATAGAAAAAAGAGCTCTATTGGACCCAACGTTAGGCGACCTGACTTCAGTGGAGCCTGAATTAGCTTAATCAAAAATGAACTGGACAAATCAGCCTTGACCTGCTTCAGTTCGATATTTCTAAACCGTATGTTCTCCATGGAACCAATGCTGTGTACAATTGTTTTGGTCAAAGTTCTCAAACACCCAGATGTTTGCTTGTACGATTGGCTCATGCCATTATAGACGCTAATGAGCTGTGAAACCCTTTTGATTGATATTGATGAGTGGGGAATGGCTATCACAGGTAGAATGAATGGTTAAAGAAGCTGAGCGGTTTGCCAAGGAAGACAAGGAGAAGAGGGGGGCCATCGGCACCAAGAACCAAGCGGAATCTGTCATGTACCAAACCGAGAAGCAGCTGAAGGAGTTGGGAGACAAAGTTCCAGCCGCAGTGAAGGAAAAAGTTAAGGCCAAATTGAAAGATCTCAAGGATGCCCTGGCCAGGGGTTTAACTCAGACAATTAAGGATGTATGGCAGCGCTAAACCAAGAAGTAATGCAATTAGGCGAAGCTCTATTCAGTTGTTTTTGGATTCACACTCTTATTTTTCAGAGTGATTTACTGATATGAGAATCAAGTTACTCACAAGCAGTACTCATTCACTTTTGGAAGATGAGATCAATTCATCAATGGCAAGGTCATCAATCTGACATTAGAACAGCACATTCACAGAGAAACCCTAACCCGCCAAACAATTGCAATCGAATGTAATTGATAGAACTAAAGTAGAATACTTGCCTGAACAACCTGCTCGTGCAATTAACTCGCCGGAACACAACTTGCCGGAAACCCCAAAGCGTGGCTGAGTCGGCTACTTTGAACCCTAATTAACTTGCAATGCACATACAACAAGAGGCTGTGAGTGAGAATTGTTGGGACGTAGAGAATATAGAGAGGAAGAGGAGGCGGAAAACACCAACCTTGTCGCCGGAATGTCGCCTGCCGTCGCCCGAACAAAGAGCAGAGGTCGATGGCTGAGCGAAGAGAACAGAGTAACGCTGGCTGAGCAAAGAGAAGAAGAAGGCGTCGATGGAGTGGAAATGAAGACCGAGTTGGGTGAGACAAATTAAAACAGAACTGAGCTGTTGAGACCGAAGTTTGAGACTGGCAAATTGTGGTCTCTAAGTGAAACCGTAATTGAAAATTTGGTCTCTAAAGGCAGTCTCGTTTTGAGTCCAACCTTCAAACGGTCTCGATTAGAGTCCAAATTTCTTTTCGGTCTCTAAAATCAATTTCAAGAAATCCCGCGTTCTGGCAAATGAAGGATCTCGAATTTTTTTCAAACTTAGAGACCGGAATTTTTGGTCTCGAATTTTTTCCAAACTTAGAGACCGGAATTTTTGGTCTCTAAGTGAAAGCCCTTTTAGAAATTTGGTCTAAAAATTCGAAACCGAAATTTATTCTGGTCTCTCTTGGAAACCGTGTCAGGGGTTTGGTCTCTAAATCTGAGACCAAAAATTTATTTGGTCTCTAATAAAAACTAATTTTGGAGTTTGGCAACTAATTCTGAGACCGAAATTTTTTTTTATGGTCTCTAATTGATTCCGAATTCACATTTGGTCTCCAAAATCTGAGACCGAAAATTATTTTGGTCTCAAATGGAGACCGCATATTAATTTCGGTCTCTAAATTGATTTCAATTTGACACCAGCATTTTCAGTATCTGAATTCGGTCTCTAATTTCAATTAGAGACCGTTGTATTTTTCGGTCTCGATTCACACGGATTCATGCCTATGTCTTTTTTTTTTTTTTTTTTTCCCTTTGTTGTGGTTTAAGTCGAACTTAGGTCTGCACTGACAATAAACTTAGGTATGTAATAACAATTAAGAGCAAAAAAAATTTATCAGTTAAATTAAATCGAAAAAAATCCATCCTAGAAAAAATTGCATAAGCCTCTGCAGACAAATAACAATGGGCGCTAAAAATTGAAGAGAATCAAGTAAACGAAACAAAAATAATGCTTGCATAATGAAGTTTCTCGCAGTACAACAATGGAGCTGCTCACCAGGCTACTCTTGGGGGCAAGAATAAAAACTCATAAAAGGAGGGCAGCAGAGGGGCTACTCCAAAAATTAAGAGGTGTAGAGAGCTAAACAAAGATGTAGCTGGGATTAAAAGACAAAAAAAACCCCTAATCATCCACCTATCTCCTCATTATTCCAATTAACTGCCATTGAACCAGCAAAACCCAGGCTCATGTCAGTCGAAACTTGAAAGGAAATAGATAAATTAATAAAAGCAGGAAATGGAAAACCAAAGAAATTAAGAGGGAAAAAAAAGCAAATTAGTCAATTTGTAGAGTTGGGATGATGATGATGAGGGCGTTGGCCAGAAGAAGGGCAAAGGTCAAAGGTGCCAATAATGTCTTTTTGATCTTCCTCAGCAATTGTTTCCAATATTTTGGCAAGTCTTCTTCTTGTTATTGACATTATTCTTGGAGGAGCAACTTCCATTATGAACCTTCCCATGTAGAACTTGGCCATTTCACCCCACTTTTTGGGGGTTTTGGGTTAAAGGTTGAAGAGAGTATAGGACATGGGATGCCTTTTTATGACTTTGTCATGCCCTATTTATAGACATAAATTTCGGGGAATTTTTTTTTTGTTCTTCCTCCTTTTTCATTTTTGGTTCTTTCTCTTTATTTGCAAATTACTTGGTACAACTAACGTGTTGATGTATTTAAATTAAATATCGAATTTCAACAACAACTTTGTAAGATTCAAAATAACAGCAATCATAGTTTGGTCAGAAATCAAATTACTCCAACTGATATCCAACCTTGCTTTATTTATTTATTTATTTATCATAGCAAAATTACTTCTATTTATGATAAAATTTTACTCATGCTGACAAACCAGTAGGATTAAAAATAGCCATAACATTTCATTGATTTCGCTGTAACAGAATTGAAAATTAATCAGATTTCTTTAGATAGTTAATGAAAAGAGCAAATATAATGCCCGCCTTTTCAAACTACAACTAGCAAGTAGGAGAAAGACAATAATAATACTACTAATAATAATACTACTACTAATAATAATAAGATCTAAACCTAATTGAATGATGTCTGTTTATCAAATCTACGTAATTGCACGCACATAATTATCACATTTATTAGGCGAAATGAAAGCGTCCAACGAAGCCACCGTCTGAACTTTAAGGATTGATTGCAGTGATAATGACATGTCGCGGAGTAAGGACAGGTGCAATTAATAACAGCCGACAATTAACCTGGCTGACTCTGCATGAACTTGTAAGGTCAAGACACCTCCAACTGAGCAGTTCCCGCTTCCTTCGGCAACTTCAAGTTCAGGCTTTTCAGTGTGCAAGGCTATAGGATCCCAATTCTTGTTCCTCTAAATGCCCCCCTCTTTCTCTTAAACAATTATAACAGTGTATCTATCAGGCCTCTACAACAAAAATTTTTAGTATGGGATCCATTTGCGTAGGATTTGGAAAAATTTAAATGTAGACGAGTAGACAATTTAATCATGCAAGTATTATTGTGGAGAAGTTAATTATAAAAGACGTAGACAATTGGAGAAAATATTTTAGAATTAGAGATCTTTTGAATTGTTTGGACTCGCAGAAAATAAAAAATACTGGACAAGCCTACACTATCAAAACGTAAGGCCTGATTGTGATCCCATAGAAGTGCTTCAAACTAAGCAATTATGCACTAGGATTTGAATTTTGATCTTCTGCACCAAAGGAGATCACCCCTACCGTTTAAGTCGAGACTCATTCATTTAACATGCGACCATATGGGCTGGGTTCTTTTTCTCATTCTTCGTTTGCCGCTGGCTGGGCGGCGGGGTGGAGAGGAGGGGGGGGGGGGGGCTCCACTAAATTCAGATTATTGAATTTACGTAGAGCTTGAGGTACATATGATGAGAAAATCAACGCCAGCAAAAGGCCATAGGGTAATAGTGTTACTTGAGAATTACACCTCCAAGTGTTGGTGAGGAAAAAAAAACCGAAATCGAAAAAGCGAATCGAAAATCCAACAGAAAATCGATTTTTCAAAAATTCGGTTCGGTTAATTAATCGATGACTAACCAAAATTAAAATTTTATTTTTTTAAAAAAATACTTGATTTTATATTAGTCAATGTAGACATCATAATTATAAAAAGATAAGGCTAAACATACAATAATATGTGAATTAATATTTCGTGCCATAAATAGTTAAATTAGATTAAAAAGGAGTGAAAATTAAAGATTCACAATTTAAACCAACGGTTAACCGATAATAGAATCGAAAATTCGGTTAACCGAACCGAAAAATCGATTAATTGAGTTTTTTTGGTTCGGTTAATATTTTCCGAACAGAAAAATTTGGTTAACCAAAACCGATTTACTGAAAGTTTTGGTTCGATTTTTGGTTTACAATTTTTACGAACCAAATTTTCGATTAACCAATTTTTAATTAACCGAATTTCTGATTAACCGGTTTTGATCAACCCTACCTCCAAATTCACGGTAACTGGGCTGCTACATCCCTATATACCCTTCCCCCAAAATAAAAAAGAAAACCTTATCTTTTGGTTTTTTTTTTTTTTAAAAGTTAACATATAGATTCAAAATTCATGGTTTGTTTCTATTTATGGTTATATTTTTTGCTATTGTTTCGTGGCATTGATCGTATTATGTACGCAATTAAACTTTATTAGTTACATTGAAAATATGGATGGGAAAAATTTTGAAAAATATGTTGTAACAATAACATGCTTCATCCACACTAATATTTAGGTTCCGTTTGGACCTTGCAAAATTTGATGGAAAGAAACAAATTTACGAAAGTTACTTTTTTTCTTGTATTTGGTTTAAAGAAAATCATAAAGAAAAAAATATGGAGGAAAGTTAGATGGAAAAATTGTTAGAAATAAGTGATAAAATTTTCCTTATAAAATTGTGAGGAAAATTTGAAAAAAATTTCTAACCTCCTCTAATCTCACATTACTTAGACGACATTCAAGTAGTTCATCAACATTCAAATTTTTCATCCAAATTCTAGTATTTTTTCTCAATCCAAACAGGAGAAAAAACTCATTTTCCCTCTACTTGTTTTTTCCTTCTCATTTTTTTCCTTCAATCTTTCTTTCCATCAAATTTTCTAAAGATCAAACGGAACCTTAAAGTAAACTTGTATGGCTATACATCCCAAATTTTAGAAACTGCTCATCATAATCATTCTGCTCCTTTATAACCACTTCATGGTGTCTTCCATACTATAAAACACATTTTCTATATATACATTTTTAAAATTTTATTCATGTTTTCTAGTTAGGTTCAACAAAAATTTTGTCCGTATTGCTCCTATTTGTCGTGGGAGAGGCTCAAGCTCTTGTAAATGTTTATTTTTTTTGAATTACCAATGGATTAGATTATTAATGGATGCTAATATGACCATTGAATGAATATTAATTTTTGAAATGTATTCCATATTATTATTTCTTTTGGTAGGAAAATAAAATAACATCTAAAAATATTTTTACAGAAGGACATCACTAGCACAAGACAACAAAACAGACTATTCCTTATTATGTTAACCATTAGTTTTTAGACACTAGTAATTCCTTTTGAGAAGGAATTAAGGTCAAGTTACAGGTTTGACAATATATTTAGAGATGATTAGTTGTTGCTCATAATGTGTTTCGGTTTCAAATATAAAAATTATGAAATCTTATTGCATTTAAATTAAACAGAAAGTCTAGAAAATAATATACACATTTTTTAGGAGAATCTATTATTGTATATAGAATTGTAATGTTCCCCTGCCTCGATAATACTACCCAAAAGGAGTTTAGATGACGGGTAATCGAGAAGAACACAGGAAAGAAAAATAAGCAGTAAGGCCCACAAAGGTGGAAAAAAAGAAAAAGAAAAAGAAAAACAAAGGATGGTGCGGAAGAAATATTGAAAGTAGTAACTCAAAGAGAAAAATTAAAAAAAGCAGCAAATTCTACCTACTTTAGCCACCTATCATCTACTCACCCCCCCCCCCCTCCCCCCAAAACAAAAAAAACTAGCCATCGATTAATGCTGCCACTTCTCATCACCATCTCCTTGTTATTCTTACCCCTTTAAAAATAAGAAAAGGAGCAAAATTCATCATCTATTTAAAGGAGGCCAAGTTAAGCGGAGGGGCTGCAAGAATGACGATATTGTGAAGAGGAAGATCGAATATCAAAGGCACCGACTTCTTTGTCCTCTTCAGCAATGGTTTCCAACATCTTTGTAATTCTCCTCCTCGTCACCGACACGAGTCTTGGAGGAGCGACCTCCATTACAAGCCCCGCTGCCATGCACAACTTCACCATTTTAGCTCTCTTCTACGGACTGACTATTCACGGGTGAAATTAAAATGAAGAGAACTTAGCTACAAAGTTATGCAATGCACTTGATGCCCTTGTTTGCTAACTTGGAAAGCCCTATTTATAGTCATACATAAGCTGAAAATCTCTTTTTTCTTGTGGAGGATATGTATGCCACTGCTTGGTTTAATTAATTTCATGCTTATCATATTCTTAACTTGTGTGAAAATAATGCATTCATCAACCTACCGGCCGAAGCTTTTGCTATTAATGGCAGTGAAAGGGACATGGGTAGGAAGGAGGACAAGGGCAGTGAATAGAAGTCGACAATTGATTGAGGTGCGGAGACTTTGTACGTATTTAGAGGCGTTAATTTGAGTTGCCTCTCACTTAGGCAACTTCTATATGGCTACTTTTCTTCCGTTCATTTGTTAGGGAGGGCCATTACTTGATATTTTCTCCTGTAAACTGTTGTAGTTGTGAGCTCTTTCCGTTTGTTTGAATCATGAATGGATGTCCTATGCTAATTTGAGTTAAATAATTTGATTTGTACTAGTTTCTGTCAAATAAGATTTTATGTTCGAATCCTGTGAATAGAGAAAAATTATGATGGAAGAGCAATGTTTATATTATTTGTGTACTATAAATGTACAACCCAGATTGATGAGCCACTCCATCTGATTTTCTTCAAAGGGTGTCATAACCTATTCTGTAAAACCAAAAATGGGCTTGGCATGGGTTAAATTATATCCGCATCTATACTTTGCCCATTTTCGAAAACAGCACCTATAATCATATCCACACCCAAAGGGTTTCTCAAGTTCAAGAGTTTTAATTCGAGTATCAACCACGTTCAACCAATACATGGATATGCCCTATATTGATATGACGACTGAATTATAGCGACGTCAACAAAACAAACACCCACAAGACTCTCCGATGTGGAAGCTATATGTAAAAAGTGAAAATCGAATCAAAATCTAATAAAGTAATAGAGGAACAATTATTAAAATTAGATTGTGTTTCTTGTTTTTAGCATTTGGGATGGATTTTAGCACTTGGATTGGATTTTAACATATTTTTTAGATCTCCTGCTATTGAAACTGGTAAGAATTTCAAATTTTGTCTCATAATCTGTTAGATAATTGCTTTAGAATCATATATTTTTCTATTTAAGTTGTTTTATTTTCTATTAAGGAGTCCTATATTTTAGGGATGTGATTTAGTGGTTTATTGAGTTTGTTTTTTAGTTTTGAGTCATGGCATAGTGATTGCTAAATTTAGGCCATGGCATAGTGGTTGCTAAATTTAGGTCATATTTTCTATTTGCTTTAACTATTTAAGCATCACAAGCTGAATAGAAAAACCATCTCCCTTTGCTGCATTCCTATAGCGTCACTCTCAGTAATCCTTCCCTATTTTTCTATCTTTCATATATTTTTCTAACAAATTGGTATAAGAGCTCACTTCTTAAGGGATCTGTGAAAAAATGAAAGTTGAGTCTAGTTTCTCTCAAATCGCTCCTCCTGCATTTGATGGAGAAAATTATCATCTATGGGATGTAAGAATGCAGACCTATCTGGAGGCTCTAAATTTATGGGATGCTGTGCAGGAGGATTACGAGGTTCCTCCTTTGCCTGACAATCCTACCATGGCCCAAATCAATAACAACAAGGATAGAAGAACCAGGAAAGCAAAGGCCAAAGTGTGCTTGTTTGCAGCAGTTTTAACAACAATCTTCACAAGAATTGTGTCTCTAAAAACGACCAAAGCTGTTTGGGACTACTTGAAGGATGAGTTGGTGAAGATGCAAAAGTCTAAGACAATCAAAGAATACTTAGACAGATTGCTTGGCATAGCGAACAAGGTCAGGTTACTTGGTACCGAATTTACTAACTCAAGAATTGTATAAAAAATTCTTGTAACAGTGCCTGAAATATATGAAGCATCTATAACCACCTTGGAAAATATAAAGGATCTGTCCAAGATCACTTTGGCAGAGCTTTTAAATGCCTTGCAGGCACAAGAACAACATAGGCTCATGAGGCATGAGCATACAGTTGAAGGAGCTTTACCTGCCAAGCATCAGGATGCAGGCAAATATAGGAGGAAAAATGACAAGAAAAGTAGTGAAAGCACTGGGAATAACCAAAACCACAGCAAGGATAGAAGTTTAAAGCAAAACTATCCACCTTGTCGGCATTGTGGAAAACTAGGACATCCTGCATTCAAATGTTCGAAGAGGCCAGGTGCAAAATGCAGCAAATGCAACGAAATGGGACATTACACTGTAATTTGCAAAAACAAATCCCAAAAGCAAGAAGCAAAAGCCCATGTTGTAGGCAATGAGAAGAAGAAGAAGATCAGATTTTTGTGGCACAATGTTTCACAACCAAGAGTTCTTCTGAAGCTTGGCTGATTGACAGTGGTTGCACAAACCACACGACATATGACAAAACCTCTTCAAAGACTTGAAGCCAACAGAAACCACAAAGATCACAATAGGGAATGGTAGCTATATTCCTGCAAAAGGGAAAGGAACAGTTGTCATCAGAACAAATTCAGGTACAAAGACAATTTCTAATGTTCTTTATGTACCTAATGCTAACCAAAATTTGTTAAGTGTGGGTTAGCTTCTTGAGAGAGGATTCAGAATATACTTTGAAGATTCGCATTGTGTCATTTATGATCCCTTTGGTCAAGAGATATTACGGGTTAAAATGAGAAGCAAAAGTTTTTCATTTGATCCAATAGAGGAGGTAGCGTACTGTAATGATAGTAATGCTACTGAGGTTTGATACAAAAGACTTGGTTACTGCCACCTTCAAAGGATGTTGAGGATGAAGAAAACAGAGATGGCAAGAGGTTTAACGCAACTTGCCGGCCGCCTACCGAATAGTGCTGCTTGTCAATTTGGTAAAGTAAAGAGAAAGCCTTTTCCTAAATCAACTTGGAGGGCTTCTCAGAAGCTGTAATTAATTCACACTGATGTTGAAGGACCTCAAAAAACACCATCTTTGAAAGGTAATTGTTACTACATTCAATTTATCGATGATTTCATAAGAATGTGCTGGATTTTTTTCTTGAAATTCAAGTCAAGGTGGCTAAAGTTTTTGGAAGTTTAAAAGCTTGGTGGAAAATCAAAGTAGCTGCAAAATTCAGATTCTGAGATCTGATAATGGGAAAGAGTATACCTTAGCCGAATAGAATTTATTTGATGAAGAAGCTGGCATCGAACATCAATTCACAGCCCCTTATACTCCACAACAGAATGGTGTGAGCGAAAGCAGGAATAGAACAGCTATGGAGATGGCTAGATGTATGTTGCATGAGATGGAGTTACCGAAAACTTTCTGGGCAGAAGCAGCAAATACTGCTGTTTTTCTGCAAAATTGACTTCCAACTAAGGCTTTGGAAGAAAAAACTCCATTTGAGGCTTAGTATGGTTACAAACCTTCATTAAACTTTCTTAAAGTGTTTGGTTGTGTATGCTTTATTTATGTTCTGCAAGTTAAACGTGACAAGCTTGACAAGAAGGCAATTCTAGGCATCTTTGTCGGTTACAGTTCAGTTTCTAAAGCCTACAAAGTTTATCATCCTCAAACAGAAAAGATTACCATCAGCAGAGATGTACACTTTAATGAAGAGGAGAAATGGGCTTGGAAGAAACCACAATCGACATCGCCAAGAGACATTCTGAGTAGTCTACCTGAACAGCAAGCAAGTGAGTAATGACTGAATGAGATTGAAGATGATATCTATGAAAGATTTAATGTGGCGATATGTGAACCAGCTAACCATGAAGAAGCTCTCAAAGATTCAAAGTGGAAGAAAGCAATGGAGGAGGAGATATTGATGATTTGGAAAAATGGAAACATGGGAGTTGGTCAATACACCTAAAGACAGAAAAATTATTGGTGTTAAATGGGTGTTCAGAACGAAGCTTAATGCTGATGGCTCTATCAACAAACAAAAGGCCAGACTCGTATTCAAAGGGTACTCACAAATGTTTGGTATTGATTATTCTGACACGTTTGCTCCTATTGCCATATTAGACACAATCAGATTGGTGCTAGCAATTGCAGCTCAAAAAGGTTGGAAAGTGTTCCAATTAGATGTCAAATCAGCATTTTTAAATGGCGTATTAAAGGAGGAAATTTATGTGTAACAACCAGAGGGCTTTGTGAAACCCAGAAAAGAATACAAAGTGCATTGACTTAAAAAGGCTTTGTGTGGCCTAAAGCAAGCTCTACGGGCATGGTACACCAGAATTGATGAACACTTGCTGGGCCTTGGCTTTGTTAAAAGCGTATCTGAGTCCACCCTATGTGTGAAACATAAGGACAATGATTTTCTTATCGTGTTTCTGTATGGTGATGATCTTTTGGTAACAGGAAATGACCTGAAGTTTGTTGAAGAGTTCAAACAAGAAATGATGTAGGCCTTTGAAATGACAGATTTGTGTCTGATGACCTATTTTCTTGGGATGGAAATCAAACAAGCAGAAAACGAAGTATTCGTCTGTCAAAAGAAGTATGCAAAAGAAATATTGAAGAAATTTCAGATGGAAGAATGCAAGGCTATGAGTACACACATGAATTAAAAGAAAAAGCTGAGTAAAGATGATGGCTTTGATAAAGTTGATGAAGGTCACTACAAAAGCTTGATCGGATGCCTAATGTATCTCACAGCAACAAGGCCTGACATTATATTCGCTGCAAGTCTGCTATCATGTTTCATGCATTGTCCTAGTGAAATGCATTTAAAGGCTGAAAAAGAGTCTTGAGATACATCAAGGGTACAATTGATTATGGTGTCAAATTTCAGAAGGCAAGAACTTCAAGTTGTATGGGTTTTCAGATAGTGACTGGGCTAGATCTGTTGATGACATGAAAAGTACGTGAGCGTATTGTTCCAGTTTAGGCTCTGGAATTTTTTCATGGTGTTCCAAAAAGCAAGACATTGTTGCACAATCTACTGCAGAGGCTGAATTCATTGCAGCAACTGCAGCAGCAAATCAGGCCCTCTAGCTGAAAAAGATTATGTGTGATTTGCATATGGAAGAGAAGGGTAGCACGAAGATTTTCGTTGAGAATCAAGCTGCCATTGTAATTTTAAATAACCCTGTTTTTCATGGAAAGATGAAGCATTTCAAAATCAAGTTGTACTTCCTGGGAGAGGTTCAGCAAAAAGGAGAAGTGGCTTTAATTTACTACAAAAGTGAAGGCCAACTTGCTGATTTCACTTTCAACCAGCAAGTTCAATTTTGTAAGGCAGAAGATAGGAATTTGCAGCTCCTAAAGCAAGGAGGAGTGTTAGAAAATGATTTTACTCTCTACCAAACACACCCTTAGAATCATATATTTTTCTATTCAAGTTGTTTTATTTTCTATTAAGCAGTCCTATATTTGAGAGATGAGATTTAGTAATTTGTTGAGTTTGTTTTTTAGTTTTGAGTCATGGCATAGTGGTTGCTAAATTTAGGCCATGGCATAGTGGTTGCTAAATTTAGGCCATATTTTCTATTTACTTTAACTATTTAAGCATCACAAGCTAAATGGGAAAACCATCTCCCTTTGCTGCATTCTTATAGCTTTACTCTCCATAATCCTTCTCTATTTTTCTATCTTTCATATATTTTTTTATCATATTCTTCTCTATTTTCAAAAATAAGACATATACTTATACTTGACTTAAACCTATTTTCATCATTTATTGAGGTTTTGAATGTGGGAAGATTTTATTCGGATTTTTCAATTTAGATTATACTCTTCCATCCCTACTAGAGATCTAAAGTTCCTGTTTCTCCTCTAGCAACCCAATTATATAGCCCTACGTGGTTTCTGTGTTTAGTCGTCACTCCTGTAGTTAGCCCCATCCTTCTCAAGTGATGATTTTTAATAGCACGTTGCCTTGGCCCTCTTTTCCATGGCTGCTCTTATCGCTCCTTCAATGCTGTTGCCTAAGGCTTCTTCCTCCTCTCTTCAGGTTGTTTCCTCTAGTCTCATTGTGGCGACAACTCTCTGGTTACCAATAGACTACCCATGCTTAGCTTGTTCTTTAAATGTTATGTGTTTTGTATGATATTTATACATGAACACATGTCATCAAAGTTGTAATACTTACTACTATCTTGCATATTTGGAAAAGGGTGTTTTGCTTCAAGACACTTGAGTTTTTGCTTCAAAACATTAAGTGTCTATTTTTAGCTAAATTTAATATGTTATATGATCTAAAATCACCTATTTTTTAATAGTTGGAATTAATTTTGACTTATGAAGTTTTAATATTTGTTGGCTATGCTGACTAGTGCAAATGATATTCTAACTACATCAAGCCCATATGCGATGATATATTGCACACGTACTTTTGTAATTATGAAAATATATGCATAAAAAGGTAATTTCACACAATTTTTAAGTTGTAAAACCATTACAGTACTCAATTATACCATTTTTTTCAATTTAATACATGATAATATAATTTTTTAAGTTAAGATAAGAGAAATGTCTTATGGCAAAAACTCAAGTTAATTCACATCGGAGATCATTTACATCTAAAACAAAACAAGATGGCAAAAACTGCACTGCTGATTGAAGTTTGTTTAAGTGTCAAAAAAAGGCTGACTGAATTGAGTAAGTTAGAAGACGCTAATTAAAACGAAAGTATGTTGCATTGATATTTCGGATGTAGTCTTGATTTGATATAAGAAAATTGATTTTTTGTAGCAAATTTTCTTGTGTAGCAAATTTTAAGCTGGAATAATAATTTAAAAAATTTAAAATAACTATAGCAAAGTAAAATTTTCCACAAATAACTAAGTCCATTGCGGCAATTGTCCAAACCTCCTACTAAAGGCATGAGAATTTCTCTTGTGAATGGCGGGTATGAATGAATCTTTTGAGGGAAATGTATTCTGGCTGATTGAAATTATAAATTCCCTCGTTTCTTTTAGAGCATTCCCAGCCTTGTGGAACGTGTGCCAATGTGGCTCCGCCTTTCACACGACATCTTTGTAGCACGCGGAACAGGCATGACGGAACTTGTTGCTGAGCTCCTGTGCGTTTTGTCCCACGTCATCTTTTTTTTTGGGTCTGTTTTACAGTCAAAACACATCGTTTCGCACGGGACTGATGAAGGGCACGATGCCTTTTGGTACTGGGTCCCCCCAAAAAAGAAGAAAAGATTGTTACCGTTGGACTAGGTAGGCAGTGGGCAAGCTAGGCATTGGGTTTGGAAAAAATTTGGCTTCAAGTATTTATGCACCTTTTTATTTTATTTTTTTGAGTGAAAAATATGCCTATTTCATTTTTTCCAAAAAAAATTTTAAAAATTCAAACTTCAAAAATATTTGACATATTTAAGCAGAAAAAAATATGTAATCAATTTTTCAGAAATTAATTTTTTTTTACATTTTCTTGGGCAAGAAGAAATAAACATTCCTTTATTTAGAAGATAAAAATATTTATGCAAGTTATAGATATAAAATGCAAACACAAAAATTTTAAGGATAAAGTAACAAAATATATTTACCGATGGGCTCCATCACAAATATTTCATTCAGTTATCTAGGAATACGTTAAGCATCAAATAATGAGCCTTTCATTGTATTTAATGAATCTTTAGCTTTAATTGACGAACCTTTGAATATTTTGAATGATAAATTTTTTTATTATGTGATGAATCTTTTCAAGGCCCAACATCGTACATCGGTGTGTATAGTAGAATTATTATTCTCCTTTCCCCACTCTCACACATTCTCCTAGACAAACTGATGTGCTTTGAAGAAACCAGGAAAAATTACTTGCTAATGTTGCATAGTTTTTATAATTACCAATAGTTGCTATTTTATCTCTCAAGTGTTGTTTTTGGAGACAAGCTGCAGATCTTGCTTTTGAGATGGCAACTTCTTATCCATGATGAATTACTTGGCTGCCCTTACGTATGGGCACGCGATCTGGGAGGGAAAAAAATGACCGGGGCCTATTAAGTGATGAAGCTAGTGTACAAGGGAAAGAACTAGAAAAAGGGCACGATCTTTAGCCATCCTCTGTGTCTCTCTCTTATGTTGCTGGAACGAAATAGGAGCATGGAGGTTGTGAAATCGGTAATTGGCTATTAAGTCGTGTGGCGGATGCCATTTGTTTGCTATTGATTGTAAGTATAGTTCATCATCTGCTGTTTAGGAAGAATATTGACATGGTTGAAGTCAGATATAGCTAAGCAGTAGTGAACATTCAAAAATTAAGCATTCAAAAACTGAGTGAGTGTGGTGTACCTCAAAGCTTACAATTTGGTAAGGTACATGTGTTATGTTTTTTAGTACTTCCTCCCTCCCAGCCGCCTTTATGCTAAGTGCTTTAGGTGTAGATTTGTATAAATATTTGTAGGTGAATATGGAAGAATTTTGTAATTGGACATGTGAATGGGTGAGCAATTTATGTTAGATGAATTGAGGGAAAGTGTGTGGTTTGGAAACTAACTATCCATTAATGCGTGTAATTAGGCAAACAGGACAAGGATTTAGGAAAGTAGCTTTGGTGTGCTATGTGTTAGAATGGAGGGTGATATGGGTAGGTCAATTATTTTGTAAGTAGTGGATGTCAATAGCATCCGTCACATATATAATCCTTTAGATATTGGTAGATATCCTGGGAAAATTATTACTATAATGTGGGTTATCTGAAATCAGATGCTATGTTCTTGGGTAGCAACTTGTTTGAAAAGTAGTTTGGACATGGTTGTGATGCCCCGAAAATTCTAATGCATTTTTATCACTAATGCTTAGCCTATTTAGTGCAGCGGAAATATCTTAATGGGCATCACTACCGTATTTCACAATGAAATATATGGCAAAAAGGTAATTAATTAGAATAAATAAAAGTATAAACCAAAGTTAAGGTCAAGACCTAGTTTTAACTATAACTTCAATATTATTCAATGCAAATAAAAAAAAGAATTTAATCTAAACATCTATGCGGCGTCGCTCATATCCTGTTCCCATGCAGCAAATTAGTACCTTAAAATAAAGCATTTCAAACAGTGAGACGGAGCTTAATAATATCCACGCCTAACCATGAAACACCTACTTAAATTCATTTCAAATATTTAGGGGTGAGAGAGAACAGTCAAACAATTCGAAAATGATTCCCAACTTGTTCAAGATCTTCCATTTTAAACAATAACCGTCATTCAAAAGTCACAGTAAGTAAATTATCCTCAGCGAGCAACCCCACCAAAAGGTCCCATGGCCTTGCATCGAACAAACATATGGGTTACCAGAACCCGTATTAGCATATGTCCATCTACAATGGCACGCACCCGAAAACCACATGCTATATCCCTGGGAGACTAACTTATCTCAATATCAAGGCAAACCTATCATGACCTCAGGAGGCACTCTCCCGCAAACTCGCTTTAATCTTTCATTTTGGGATTAGTATATTATGAATTATCTGTTTGACTTCCTGAAAGCCTAACCCATGTCAAACAATCTTCTACTACTTAACAAAACCAGTAAAACATGAACTGCTCAAATAAAATATTCAGTTATAATATGATATTCCACATTCATAGAATCACATGATCGCTAGTTACAGTTCGCGGTTTACATATAAAGTCCCCTTGGCATACAATGTTGCGTAATAGTTCGTAAACATCCCAAAATCATTTCAAAAGAGCAGCCAAGGGGAGATAGGACATAGACATAACCTCGAAGAAGCGTAAGAACTTAGCTTGAGCTCGGACTATGGTATTGGGCCTAAACAATAAAGCAAAACGTGACAATATAGTCTAACTTAAGGAAGTTCTTACACCTAAAAATTCTATATTCTCCAACTCAAAGCCAGGTAAGCTCCTTAAGGTCTCTTTACTATCATTATCACCCTAAAGGTTGATTCCTCAGTATTTAAATAAGCTTCAAAGGCACAATTATTAATTAGAAACTAATATTAGGGTTTAACTCACTTTGAAGGGGTAAGCAGTGTAGAGCGACCTACCCAAATGTTTTCATATAAGTGCCCTGTCCAAATTCAGTTTTGGGTTCAGTATATAAGTGTGGTAAACTAAACTAGTAGAGCGACCTGCCTAAATTCGTTGTAGATCCGAATTCAGTGATTCAAAATTCCCAGTAAACTAAACTTGTAGAATGATCTGCCCAAATGTTTTCATAGTTTTGGGTTCAGTATATAAGTGTAGTTTAATTCATAAAGCTGATGTATGGCAGTTTCTGATTCTGACCGACCCTAAGTCCTACGTATAAACTCACGTGTTACACCAAACCAAACTCCTTTAAATCAATCTAAACTACTCCTAATCATCATTAATAACTAAAGAATAAGTAAAACCTATCCAAGTCCACTTCCAAGAGAGGTTTTGAGGGAAAAACTTTCTGGTTACCTTGAAATTGAGAGTGGAAGGTGAGATGATGGTTTGGATGCTTCCAAACTACCCTAAAATCTGAAAAATATATCACAAATGTGAAAAGAAGTATTAAAGTCTAAAATTGATTGGGTTTGCCATTAAAAAGACCATCTTTTAAGAAGTTAAAAGGTTTAAACTTAAACAAACGAAAAAAACTACACTTTCTTACCCCAAAGTAAAGTCAAGAAGAGAGGAGGCTTGGTGGCGGGACGGTGGGCAGTGGCTGGCAGCCAGAGGTGGTGGCTCGGCAGAGTGGGTGGCTAGGGAGGTGGGAGGTTGAGGGGGCTAGGGTTTGAGAGTTGAGAGAGAGGAGAAAAGTTTGAATGCAAAGAATGGGGGGTTTCACATTTGAGAAGGCTTTTTTCTCTCTGTTTTTTTGTTTTTTTTTTTTAATGATGGCCACGGCTGAATGATCCAAGTGAGGAAGAAAGAGGTTTAGCTAGGGTTTAACATTTGAATAGATATATTATAATATATATATATATATAGATATATTATATATATATATACACGTACGTACGTATGAATGTATGTATACATTCCAATAGCAAAATGTCCCCCAATTAATATCCTCAAAAATTGCACTTTTAGAGAAAACTCTAATTGATAAAATCCGAACTTATGAATAAAATTTACATTTTTGAGAATGCAAAATTTTATCTTATAATTTGCTAATTTTAATTAAAAAAAAGAGATTAATAAATCCTTCATTGAGAGCTTGGATTGGGTCCAATAAGGAAAGATGGGCTTGGTCCAAAATTCTAACTAAATGAGGTCCGTTCTAAAATATTACCTACAAGCTCAAGCGATTAAGGGTCGTCCAAATCTCTTCTTTGAGAATTATAAATATAAATTTTCGGGGTTTTACAATAGTAGTTAGTTGACTACAATTTAGGGATAGTGATTGGTAAGAAGATAATTTTAAAAGTAATAACTGACATGGAAGGATGTTTTTGTTATAATGCATGTGTGATCTAATTATCATTGTTATTGAGTATAGGTATTACGTGAGGTTGACAATGGATGGTAGATTAGTTGGTAATGGAGTTCTTAGTGTGAAGGAGATTGCTGTGTATGTATGTTAGGGAGGATTATTATATGATGGGATGAATGGAGCAATGAGCTAAGTAGGTGGGAATACTAGATGTGCGTGGGTGTCACAAGAGATAGGAGTTGGTGATGTTTGTAAGTTGTTGAAGCAGGCAATGGGGGTGGCTTTAATGAAGTAGAAGGCATAGTATAGCATGACATTTAATAGGAGGTTGTTGATGCCTTTTGAAAATGATGATGATGTCGTCAGCATCATACAAGGCAATGATGGTCATGTATATTTATATGTTGCTGGGATGGAAGAACCTTGTGCTAAGTCATGTGGAGGTTAATTAGCAACAAATAAAGGCTGAATGTGAAGCTGCTATGCCTAAGGGGGTTCAAATAGGAGGGTCCAGGAATGGCACATTAGAGTTACTACAGAATGGTCCTGGAGGAGTGGCTCCTGGGAAATTCGTAAGGTAATGTCAAAGATATGGCGGATTGGTTTAATGTAATATAATATGCTAATGTATTATATTTAGGGTAATACACAGAGTGCTTATTGGTTTGTTTGAACATTACATATGTGCAGAGGTAATGAGGTTGAGGAAGTGGGCAATACATTGGGGAAGCAGTGATGCCATTGATTATAGGGAATGAAGTGGCAAATAAAAGTGTTGTGGACTCGATCAGAAGTGCAAGTAGAGAATTACATTAGGAGGAGGGCAATTTGAAAAAAATGTGATAATGGTGTGGGATAAATATTTTCATCGGCTGATTCATTTAGGCATGTAATTTGGAATTATGCAATTACGAATAAATTTGATTATTATTATGTTTGTAACTACCGCTAACAAATTGTTGTGAGGTGTACTACAGAAGGTTGTGATTTTTGAGTTTGTGTTAGAGGTTATCTTGAAATGGATGATGTGATTGTGAAGGGCTTCAGAGCAGAGCACATGCATGCCATGGAACAACAATGTTAGAAGAGAAGGTAGGGTAGACGAATGATGAGGGGAAAACTCCTTTCATTGCTTATTGATGGGAATGTGCGATTGTCTATAAATTACTTACCCATGAAAATTACGAAGGATTTTGAATTGGAGTAAGGAATACAGATGACATGCATGCAGGTGTGGAGGGCATGGGAGTACGTTCGGTTGTTACTCATGGAAAGGCCAGTAGACCACTTGGATGTGCACTGCGATTAAAAGGGCAAATCCTGATTTGAGAGTCTTTGTTAAGTTGGAAGGTTCTAGGCTCAAGCGTTTATTTGTCGCATATGGAGTTTGCCTGAATGGATTCGTATTAGGTTATCATAAGACGCTGTTTGTGGATGGGTCACATCTAAGTGGTCCGTACAAGGGGACTCTGTTGGGAGTTGTTGAACTCTATGCGGACAACCACCTAATTGATGTTGCCTATGCTGCAGTGTCAGGGGAGAATAATGAGGATTAGTTATGGTTCTTGACTGTGCTCCATGAGTGCCTAGGAGGATGAAACCTGTGATAATGTCAGATCGGCATAAATCCATTATGTGGCAAGTCCCTCAGGTGTTTGGCCTAGAGAACTCTTGTAACTATTTCATACATATAAGGGAGAACCTTGTGGGTTATGCTTCGAATATACCGATAAGGAGGAAAGCCTCAAAGGATCTCCTAGTGGAAATGTTTAATAGAGTGGTATATACACCTATGAATACGAGGTATAGGCAGGCTTTGGGAGAGCTAAGGCATTACAATCGTGAGTTGGCACGGTGGGTGGAGGAAGATGCACATCCAGAAGGCTCTGGTGGAACAATGGAAGAATGGAGTTGGTGAGAGGATAGAGAAGAAGCTAGGGGGAAAAAAAATGCTTGAGAAGATTGGGTCAGTACTTCAGGTGGAGTTATATAGCCGTAGCTTGGAAAAGTACAGTGTTAGGTTAACCAACAACCCATACTTAGTGGTGAAGCTTATAGCGAGGACCTACAACTGCCAGTGGACTGCCTTGTGTCCATGCTACAGCGGTGATTGACAAAGAGAAACTGTGGTTGTATGACTATGTTTTTCCTTGTTGCAAGAGCCCTAGGCAGAAGACAATATATATGAATGTTGTGCATCCTATGGAGATACATGGCTCGAGAACTGTCGATGAAAGTACAGGTGCTGTGGTTGGAGGGCAAGAGTTGGATGACGATTATAATAGGCAAATATTGCCTTCTAAGAATTCACAACATCCAGGATGGCCACAAAAATGACACATTCAATCTCAAACCCCAAAATTGAGGGTACTTAGGTGTTCTAAATGCCACGAGATGGACCACTACAAGAAGACTTGCCACAATCCTAAAGCAGACTTTGATGATGATGATCCCGATGTTGTTAGCAGTGCGAAGGACTGCTCTTTGAGAACCTCCTACGTTGACGGGCACTAGCACATAGTCAATAAAAATGATGGGTGTTGTTATTAATATTTTGCCAATTGTCAACAACTGTTGCAAGCTCTTCTGTGTGGATGTAGTATGAGGCCGATGGTCTGCCTCATTTGTTGGAATTAGTTCGGTCATGCATGTTTTTTTGTAAACAGGGGTAGAATGGACTGACACCATGTTCATGTGGTGTAGTTCTGTATTGTGACCATAGGTGGAATAGACTGACAAAAGTGGCAGTGGATGTGTATTGTGAAAATGGGATTTCCATCATGGGATAGCTATCGTAATGTGCTGGGATTGTATGACTGTTAATATTAATGTAGTCATTGGTGCTGATTCTGTTGTTGCTATTGCAATTGAAAACTATAGAAATGTTAACATGTCGTTTTGGATTTACATGATGCATGGATGAATTTGGGAAGTTTGTTATAAATTGTAAGACATTGGTACAATGTATAACAAATACGCATTGAATTATTTAATGTAGAAAATTATATTTATTGTTGATGAAAACGATTATCCTACATGGTGACATTGATCGTGTTGAACGAAAGTGGAGACATCAGAAAAATTAGCAGGGTAGTAGAAGTTGTTTAATTTGTTAACATTGGACTAATATCGCTATCATTGCATTGTAGTCTTTTGAAGTAATTTTAAGTAACACACTTTTGCATGTAGGGGGGTTCGAAATGGCATGAGATCGGGATGAATTGTACACGTAATGGTTGATACAATTGAGAAACATTTGTGATTGAGACAAAGAAACCTGAAAGAGTAAATTGGGTAGGTTTGGAATATACTTTGGATTGACATTGATCTTCCTATGATTGTTATTGGTAGCATTATATTATTGTTGTCAAGGTTATTTGAAGTGTACGTGTAATATGAATGTAAGCTTTGGAAAACAATTGTCAATTAAATATGTGCAACGGGATGGTTATAAATAATTTGCGGCAACACCATTATTTTGATAATTAGTCTTATTGTTAATATTATTATTGCGATTAGTATTATTAAGAACATAAATATTAAACGTATTTGTTATTGTTAAATATTATTATTAATAATATTATTAATAATTATTAATAATTAATGGTGTTATTATTATTATTGTTGTTGTTTTAAGTGCTGTAATTATATATGTAGTTATAATTATAATAATTTTAATTATAAATTGGTATTATCATAATATGTATTTGTTAACTCCCTCAAAGCCCACAAAGACATTTTGTCAAAGCCCAAGAGAATTTTGATGAAAGTATATTTAAAACTTGACAAATAAGTTGCTCTTATTTTATGTTTTTGATTATGATTAACGAAATTGCTCTTGATAATAATATTTTGATTATAGTGAAATAAATTTGATTATGTATATCCCACCTTTTTAGGGATGATAACTTGATTTTCTCTAACTATGATATTGCTTGCCTTGATTTATGGAAAAATAATTGAAAATCCCCGTAAGTATGGAAAGTAGCCGTTGGAAATCAGCAGCTGAAGGAAATCCAGCCAAGCAACCATTGCCACAAAACAGCATCAGCAAAAATAGCAAGAGAACGTTGGAAAATAAAACTGGAAGATTTTTCAAGGGCCCTGAACTGAAGCTCAAGGCCTTGAACTGCAGCAGTTTCTTTGGGAAAGTATAACGGCTAGTTGCAACAGTTACTTTCAAGCTTGACTATAAATATCAGAACTGAAAAGCAGAGAAATACACACGGAGAGCTAGCACTCAATTGGCATACTACTTCCTCAAGCATACTTTGGCATTCTTTGAGCTTAAATTTGCTTTTCTTTAGATTCGAGTTGTATTGTTCATCTTGTACTTGGGTAGGATTATAGAGTTGAAGGGTCAATTTGACCAAGCCTAGTTGAAGGGTTCAATTTGAGACTTATAACTTAGAGTAGGTGTACTCTAAAATTGTGTAATCAATCCTCCTAATAAAAGTTCAGGTTAATCCTAGAGTTAGGGAACTCTAGGCGGGGATTAAGCCTTTTGGGGCTCAACCTCATTAAAAAATCGATTGTGTTTTGTCCCGATTTACTTTTCCGCATTTACATTTCGATTGTTTAGCAACCTTGATTATCACCCTATTCACCCCCCTCTAGGGTGATCTTATAGCCTTTGATTCTTCAATTGGTATCAGAGCTAGACCCACTACTTCTAGACTTTACCGTCAAGTGGGAACGATCATGGCCGCTACCAAAGAAGGCTACTATGATCAAGGTCGTTCTACTATTAGACCACCTTTGTTTAGAGGTACTAACTTTTCATATTGGAAAAATTTAATGCAGATGTTTATCAAGACTGAAGATTATGAATTATGGAACATCGTGACCAAAGGACCATACGTTCTGCAAATCACGATTGATAGAAAGACCATTACAAAATCTGAAGAACAATACACCCAAGAAGACTTCACAAGGCTGTCAAAAAACTGTAAGGCTGCATATATTATATTGTGGATTAGATGCTAATGAGTACAATTGTATTTGTGCATGTGAATCAGCTAAAGAAATATGGGACAAGGTGGTGGTGACGTATGAAGGGACAAGTCAAGTGAGAGAGATAAAAATCAACATGTTCGTTCATCAATACGAGCTATTCAAAATACAACATGATGAAACGATCAAAGAAATGTTCACAAGGTTCACTGATATAATCAACAATCTCAAGTCCCTTGGTAAAACCTACACCAACGAGGAGATGGTCAGGAAAATACTTCGGTGTCTTCCTAAGAACAAGTGGGGTCCCAAGGTCACTGCAATTGAGGAAGCTCAAAACCTCAAGACACTAGCCTTGGATGATTTGTTAGGAAAACTCCTTACGCATGAAATCCATCTTAAAGAAGATGAAGAAGAAAAAGAAACTCAATTCAAGAAAGGAGTAGCATTCAAAACTGGAAGTGAAGATACTATTCCCTCGGAAGATGAGTCAAGTGAAGAGGATGAAGACACTATGGCAATGATCGCTAGAGGATTGAAGAAAATGTTCAAGTCAAAGAAATTTGATCCCAAGAAGTTCTACAAAAAGGGATCATTATCAAGCAAAAATGAGAAGTTCTCAAAAGGTATGAAATTTCTAAACGATAAAAATGATTCTAACTTGGGTCCTTGTTTTGGTTGTGGTTTGCCAGGACATATTATAAAAGATTGTTCAGTCTTGTAAATGAAAGCAGAAAAATGTAAGCAAAACAGAAAAATGTAGGCAAAAAGCCAAGAAGGAATTCAGGAAAGCCATGATTGCCGCATGGAGTGATAGTGACTCCAGTGACAGTGACAAAGAAGAAGAAGTGGCAAACCTATGCCTTATGGCAAATGACGTTCAAGAAACTGAACCTAAAAACTTGGATGAGGTAGACTATTCTGACCTTCTTGAATATTCAAAAGATGAATTAGCTCAAGCATTAATCAGATGCATTTAGTGTGAACAAGAATATTTGTCCAAAATAAAAACTTTCAAGAAGACCATTCATAATTTGCTTTCTGAAGAAGAAATGTCACAGAGAGAAAATGATGATCTTCACCTAAAGATTGAACATCTTCAAAAAGAAAAGGAGGGAGTTCAATCTAAATGTAGAGCCTTTGAAAAATTAGCTTTAAAATTCACCAAAGGCCAAGACAATTTGGACAAACTACTTGGTTCGCAAAGAATGTCCTTTAATAAAGAAGGCATTGGCTACAATCCCTTAAACAAGAAGAAAGCATATAAAAACTTCTTTATTAAAGAGACATCCAAAAATAAATCGCACATCACATGCAATTATTGCTTGAGAAACGGACACATTTCTTACTTATGTCTACTAAGAAAGACAAACAACAAAATAGTTCAAGTTTGGGTACCAAAAGGAATAAGATCAAAAAACTTGGTCGAATATAATGTTGGACCCAAACTCGATGCCATGGCTAGGAAGGTTTGATTTATTGTTTTACAGGTATGCTTAAAGGCTCGTGATGATCTTTGGTATCTCAATAGCGGATGCTCACGACATATGAGTGGTAATGAAGCTCTTTTTACTGAAATCAAGAAAAAGAAATATGGAAATGTCACCTTCGGTGACAACAAAGTTGGTAAGATCATAGGAATTGGTAAGATTGGTAAGGATCCCTCCAATTCCTTAGAAAATGTGTATCTTGTTGAAGGTTTAAAGTTCAATCTTTTAAGCATATCCCAACTTTGTGACAAAGGCAATAATGTTATATTCAATTCCTCTCATTGCATTGTTCAAAATGTGCATAATGACAAGATCACCTTATATGGACCTAGAATAGACAATGTCTATGCTATTAACTTGAATAGCATTTCATCCGAAAAATTATCATGTTTTAAAGCTTCTCTTGATGACACTTGGTTATGGCATCGTAGATTAGGTCATGCTAGCATGCATACCATTGAAAAACTTTTAAAGCTTGATCTAGTTCGTGGCTTACCCTCATACAAGTTTAAAAAAGATCATATTTGTGATGCGTGTGTAAAATGAAAACAAATGCGTAGTTCTTTTAAGCCCAAGCAATGCATTAGCACATCACACCCACTAGAACTACTCCACATGGATTTATGTGGTCCAATACCTATTCGTAGTCTTAGAGGTAGCTCTTACATATTCGTTATTGTGGATGACTACTCACGTTTTACCTGGGTTTCTTTCTTAAAAGAGAAAAATGAAGCATTTTATGACTTTTCAAAACTTTGCAAACAATTACAAATTTCCAAAATTTACCAATTGTCTCTATTCATGGTGATCACGATAGGGAGTTTGATCAAAAAGAATTTATTAACTTCTACAATGATCTTGGAATTTCACACAATTTCTCAGCACCTAGAACACCTCAACAAAATGGTGTGGTTGAAAGAAAAAACCGTACCTTAGAGGATATGGCTAGAACTATGCTTGGTGAAAGCAATTTTCCAACATCCTTTTGGGCGGAAGCGGTTAATACCGCTAACTATGTTTTAAACCGTTGCTTGATTCGGCCCATTTTGAAAAAGACTCCCTACGAACTTTTCAAAGGTCGAAAACCAAGTATTTCCTATTTTTGTGTATTTGGTTGTAAATGCTTTATCCACAACAACGGAAAAGAAAGATTGGGTAAGTTTGATGCCAGAAGTGATGAAGGTATTCTAGTTGGCTATTCCATGAATAGTAAAGCCTATCGTGTTTACAATAATTGTACTAAGTTAATTGAAGAGAGCATTCATATTGTCTTTGATGAGTCCAATGATGGTAAGTTAAGCTCTTCTTCTTCATTCCATGAGCTTAAACTAAGTAGATATGAAGATGATGAGGATGAGGAAGATAAATGAGCCAAGTCAAATAAGGAGCATGAAGAAGCACAGCAAGAGCCAAATGATGAAAATAACATGACTCCCACCAATGAAGGTTTGCATGACACAAACGAAGAAGAACCATCACCCAGTGATCCAAATAAAGAAACTGTGGATGCACCAAGATGAGGGTACAGGTACAAATCATATCATCCTCCAGACAATCTGCTTACCGACATATCCATGGGTATACGTACTAGATCTTTTCTTTGAAACTTTTGTGCATTTCCTCTTTTGTGTCACTCATTGAACCAAAGAACCATCTAGAGGCCCCAGAAGACCCTAACTGGATTGTTGCTATGCAAGAAGAACATGGTCAATTCGAAAGGAACCAAGTATGGTTTCTCACTCCTAGACCAAAAGATCACCCTGTAATTGGGACAAAATAGGTATTTCGGAATAAATTAGATGAAAGCGGAAATGTGGTGAGGAATAAAGCTAGACTAGTGGCAAAAGGGTATAATCAAGAAGAGGGTATAGAATTTTATGAAACTTTTACCCCAGTAGCCCGTCTAGAAGCCATTTGCATCCTTTTCGCATTTGCATCATACATGGATATCAAACTTTTTCAAATGGATGTCAAATGTGCCGTTTTGAATGGATTTTTGCAAGAGGAAGTTTATCTTGAACAACCTCCTGGGTTCGAAAATCCTAATCTCCCTAATCATGTGTTTAAGCTTCAAAAGGCTCTTTATGGCTTAAAACAAGCTCCTAGAGCTTGGTACGAGCGATTGAGCAAATTCTTACTTGAACACAATTTTAGACGTGGTCAAATTGATAAAACGCTTTTTATAAAGAACAAGGGGGAGGATTTCATTATCATACAAGTTTATGTTGATGATATAATTTTTGGTGCCACTAACGACTCTCTATGTAAGGAATTTTCAAACCTTATGAGCAAGGAATTTGAAATGAGCATGGTTGGCGAACTCACATTCCTCCTTGGCTTACAAATCAAACAACTTAATGATGGCATTTTCGTAAGCCAAAGTAAGTACGTGAATGAGCTATTAAAGAAGTTCAAAATGCATGAGGCTAAACATGCAAGTCCTCCAATGGCCACAAGTACCAAACTTGATCAAGACCTCAATGGTAAGCCGGTAAATGATAAAACATATCGAGGTATGATTGGCTCCTTATTATATTTAACTGCTAGTCGGCCCGATATTATGTTCAGCGTATGTTTGTGTGCCCGGTTTCAATCGTCCCCCAAAGAATCACATCTTGTCGCAGTTAAGCGAATTTTTAGATACCTGGCAGGTACTAAAAATTTAGGACTATGGTATCCTACAGGGGGAGATTTTTCTCTAGTTGGATATTCTGACGCTGATTATGCAGGTTGCAAAGTGGACAGAAAAAGTACATCAGGCACATGCCAATTCCTTGGTCCATCTCTTGTTTCTTGGCACTCTAAGGAACAAAACTCAGTGGCACTTTCAACAGCAGAAGCAGAGTATATTGCTGCTGGAGCATGTTGTGCGTAGCTCTTATGGATAATGCAACAATTGCGCGACTTAGGAATCAATCTCAAACATGTTCCTATTCGTTGTGACAACATGAGTGCTATCAATATAACGAAAAATCCAGTGCAACATTCTCGAACAAAGCATATCGAGGTACGTCATCATTTTATTCGAGATCACGTTGAAAAAGGCGATGTCTCCGTAGAATTTGTTCCGACAAATTCTCAACTAGCTGATATTTTTACAAAACCCCTATGTGAGGACCAATTCAACCATATTCGTCAAGAACTCGGGACGATTAATATCAATGCCTAAATTGAGGGGGAGCCCGGTGCTAACTAAGTTCTTGAGGTTTTGCAGGCAAAATTAGCTACTATCTAGAATTTCAAGGCCTTAAACTGCAGTTCAAAGCCTTGAACTGCAGGCAGAAGCTAGATGTTTTTTTGCATAACGAAATCAAGGGCTTGAATTGATGTTTCAAGGCCTTGAACATGAGTAATATATCAATGGTTCATCCAATGGAAGGTAACCAGATGTATTTCCTTCTAAATTGGACTCACGGGATTTTTTTTTTAATTGGAAATTTTTTTTAAAATATTTTGATTCCTTTTTTTTTCTTTCTTAATTTGATCTCCACTTCACAAGATCCTACCAACTTTGTTTTGGCAAAAATCAAGGACATTCCTGTTTTGGAGATATTGTTTGTCAATATTGTTTTGATTTCTTTTCAAAATTGAGCCTCTCTCAATTATAATAAGACTTTTTCTTGAACCACTCTCTCTCGCTTCACGCATGCCCCTACTCTTCCTTCTCCATCTCTCTCCTCCAACCGCTATTGCTAAATCTCCTCAAGCCCTCACCGCCACCTCTCTCAATCGACCCTCACTCTCTCATTCCCCTTCCAAATCAGCCACCATGCCACGCGCTAGAGGCGGTAAAGCCTCCAATTGCCCTTCCAGAACCTCCAAAACCGCCACCTCTAGCAAACCTCAAGGCGGCGCCACCCCTGCTCAGCCCAAACGGCGCTCGAATCGACTGGCTTCTCAACCATCGAAATAAGCTTGTCCCCCACGAGTCCAAACCATGGTGCATGTGTCCGATTCCTCTTCTGCCTCTAGCTCACGGTCTGCTCTGTCACGGC